>JAWQRN010000554.1:0-28442 GCA_033557685.1 Sperchopsis tessellata
TAAAATATATTTATTATGAGTTGAATTATAACAAATTGTAAATTGACTTTGTGATAAATGTAAGTCCAGCAATTTATATGTGAAACCTTTTTAGTATATTACCAGCGATATCCTCCTTTTGCAGCACTATTCTTTTCCCTTGTGTAAGGAAATACTACAAATGGTTAAATCTCCCACCATTTGAATAAAAATTCGGTGCTGTTAATACTTTCAACTGAAAGGGTATGCTGTCTCTTCTAGTTGAAATATCTGCAAATTCTCTCAACTGATTCATTATTTGAAAAACTATTTCTTTCGTTAATCTAAAATTTTCTAATAAATGCTGTATCTGACACCTCCATGGGGGTATGTGTATCCCGTAAGCTTTGCCTTTCAGTTCTTAGGAAATTTCTGAAAATAATATGCTAGTGTAATTAATATTCCTAATATTCAATATTATTTAGCTCATCTATTGTAATCTTCCTCAACCAAAATGGCCACAATATACTGAACATAATTGTTATTCATTCTTATGTAGATATATAATATACTAATAACAGAATACTAGAATTACTAGAAAATGTAACCTAAAAGTGTTAAAAGTAAGTCCTTAGCAAGATAAAGGTGCTTCTCATTACCACTAATATTTAAAGGAATTTTTAAGCAGTTAAAGCCTTTAAATGACAAACATAATTACAATTTGACGTAAAGTCTTTAAATTGTCAAGGTTAAAGCCTTAAATGTTTGTTAAAGAAGTGATAATAATCGACACACAGAGGCGGTGCATACTTTTTTTATAACAGGGCGAACGGTGTGGCGTTACAAAGAGTCAAAGGACTTGCGAGACATAAACAAAGTCTGGAATCCTGACTTTGTTGTTTAGTGTTTATATGTCAAAAGTACTTGCTTTGTAACACTGCTCGCACCGTGCCCGATCATCATGTTGATTATTGTGCATAACCTACGACATCTTCTGGCTTCTACGTTGTGCAAAGTGCAATTAATTTAAGTATATCTGTACAGATATAGTAACACCGACGCATTTACCGTACTAAGATTTGTATTTTGATATTAAACATTTTTTGACAGGCGAAACTTTATGGAGAAGTAATGTACATGAAAGTACAAAAAAGACAATAGTAGCGCAGTAAAAATGTTAGGTTTATTGTGGGATCCACTAAACGATATCCTGCTGAATGTCTTAGACATAGTGGACTGTAGTCGCTAAGCGAGGGAACTTGATTTCAACTGGTCAATTATTCAATGGTAAGGTCCTTTAGCACCTTCTATAGTTATTCCCAATATAATAATACAAAAGCTATGGCAATAAGGGCTAAAATGGGACGAACCCGTGAAACTCATTCAAGCTCAATAATGGGAATGTTGAAGATTTTAAACACATATGAGCAATACAAATTGCTGAATTCGCATATATTAGTAAAGCAGCTAGTATAAAATTGCATAGTTTCAGAAATGTGTTTGAGCACTCATGTGTGTATATAAACCTCATTCATGAAAACAAAGAAACATCCATAAGCTTACTAGTAGGAAAGTCAAGAGTAGTACCTTTGCGAAAAATTATACTAGCAAGATTAGAACTTTGCATAGCTACTTTACTTGCTCTGCTAATGGACAAAATGTTAAAACTAAACATACAAATAAATGAAAAAATAGGCTACATTTATAGCTAATCGAGTATCAGGAATTAGAAAATTGACAAACGCAAACTATTGCCACCACGTATAAATCAATAGGAATCCTGCGAATTTAATTACATGCGGAATGATAACTTTCCAGCTAAGCATATCAGCCTTAGAGCAGAAAGGTCATCGCTGGCTTTCTACACACACTGGTATACAACATGATGAGATATACGTCACATATTGGTTAATTATTGGAACAATGACATGTCACTTCATTGCGCTAATCCGATCAAAATATTTTACACAAATGTTTTAAATTGGACAAGTTACTCAAGGTTATAAATATTTTCTTGCAGATTTTATATCCCATGCTTTAAGGTCAACCCTTTAAAGGCAAAAACACTAATGGGAGGTTATACAACAGTGAATCACCCCAGCATTACCATTTCTTCACTGTGGCCTTGATTAGGAAAGTCCAAGAACCACTAACGAAACAAAGGTTATTTAAAAGTAATATTGCCATTTTTGTATGCTTTTCAAGAAAAGCATTACATATAGAGCCAGTTAGAGATCCCACAACTAATTGTGGAAAACCTGAAACTATTTGATCGGATAACGCTACCAACTTTATCAGGATAAACTATCACCTCATACGCGACAATTTGGCCAGTTTGGTCGTTGGCAAAAACTTTCGACAGCCAGGTCTTTATTTCGTAGGTGGGGTCTTAACATGCACTTCAGCAACTTCTCTGATGTATGAATTAAAGGGCGCCACTAGGTGATAAAATTAGAATTAAGGTCTCATTAACCTATCGGGCAGGTAGTCCAAAGTACTCTAAATAAAACAATCATACTGCAAAAATTACTATATTATTAAAGCTTCATAAATTCATACAAAACCATACTACAGTAAACTACACAACACTCAAACTTCATAAACAGAACATATCCAAATTCAAATTACTATATATATATCTGGTACCAAACCTAAAAACTATATTATAGGCGCATATCCACTCAAATAATTACAGAATAGTCGGCAAATAGCCACTCAAATAATCACACAATATATGAAACATAACCAATGAAATAATTACAAAATAGCTGGTACATAGTCAATTAAATAATTACACAATATCATAAACAAAAGTCATGTACAGATGCAGTCAATATTGCAGTCTCAAAAATTATCGTAACGCAAAATACATATTTATAAAATTTAAACGTTACCTCATTAGGTTTACATAATTCTAAAAAATATATTTTCCACTACTTTAACGTTATTTGTAAAATCTAACCATTACAAAACAATGATATGAAAAAATAGTTCAATCATAAGAAATACACAATAACTTAGTTCATACTTCCAAGAATGTTACACTGAGCCAGCATATGGGAAGCCAGTGTGCGAAGTGTAAATACAAATATTAAACGAGTGATAGGTAACATGGTGCTTAGTTTTGAACAAATGACCACTTTGATTCTACAAATTGTATAAAATCCCATCCAATCCACCCTTGAGCAATGATCCTTCCGACTTAAATCTACTAACCCCAACACATTTCCTTGAAAAACCTCTGACAGCAGCACCAGACGATACGAGCTTATATCAAAAAGCGCCACAGTTTACCAACCAATACAAAAAAGGGCAAGCAAAATATCATTAGAAAAGAATACATTCACAGTTTGCAGACAAAGAGTAAGTGGTGTCAAGATACAAATGCTATAAAACCTGGAGACATGGTTCTTATCTCCAAAGATAATTTGCCTTCATTGTAGTGGCAATTTAGAGAATTGAAGTGCTCTAAATAAGGCACAGACAGTGTTTCATGAATAGCTTTAATGAAGATGATAAATAGAATTGTAACAAGAAAGTTATGTTATTTAATAAGGTATGTTCAAGTTGTATTAGTAAAGCAACCCAAATATTTCAGATAAGTTGAGTGTTCCGTAGACAGAGAGCTAAGAAGCAGAAGTGAAACTTGTACTAAAAAGAAGAACCCAGATAATATAAGTATCTTGACAGACATTATTAGTACCAATGTAAATTATGGTTCATTTTAATGAATCAGTTTCTATTAATCATTCAATGTGTAAGAAGCACGGCTGTCGGCTTCGATATTCTAGCCGGTAAAAAACGCATCAACGATTCATTTATCGCTATGCATGTCTGTATCATCCAGCCGTTTGGCGTTCATATCATGTTATCACTGGTTGTTTAGAGAAAGACCGGCTAGAAATATTTCCTAAGAAGTATATTTATCAAATAAAGTTTTACTATTTTCACATTTATTTTAATACAAAATAATACGATATGTAAATCTAAACATGTAGGACCCGTGCTATTTATAGTCAATGTTCATATCAAATAAAGTGTATTGTACAATGTTAACACAGTAAAATATATGTTTCATATCAATACGCATCACATGCTAATAGCCAAAACAATTAATGTTAGGCACTCCGGCTTAGATATCAAAACCCAGACTAAGACAAGATGTGTTCATATTTCATACCCTGTTGTAGGTAGGTCATGAACATTTCATCCATGGTTCATTCATCGCTATGTTCTATGAATGAATGTTAGAGGCGTTCAATAACCAAAACAACTATGTTAGAGGGCCAGTCTAACAGGATGTGACAACATGATACATTACAGCAGTAGTGAACTAATAAAACGTATAACATAAAATGAATTGTTCTTTTTGACAGAACCATTCATGACCGACCCATCGCTAGTGTATAACATCTTACAATTAATGTAAATAAATTTTATTTTTAGTTAGTGCAAGTTTTTCATCTCAAACCAACAAGATACAGTCCACAACCAATTTCAAAACAATGCCTTTTTGATTAGTGAGTATGTTGTAATCTCATGCCTGGTGTTATTAGGATCTTGGGAATCATGATATTTGCTAGATACAGACTTTTTGACAATTTTACAAATTGTTACCTCATTCATTTCTAATTCCGAAACCAATTGCACAAGCAACCTGATCACCTGGTTGTTTTTCTCCTATTTTGCAATAAAGTCTCCTAAGACAATCTTAACACATGCATTTGCTTCGACCATCTCGTCTGAACGGCATACACGTTGAGAGATGTTTATTTGACTATTTGGTTCATGTATCTTTTGTGAAACATGAAACCAAGTCTGCTATTTATTCCATTGTTAGTGCCACAGTAGTATAACAAATGTCCACTACATACTTTAATAAAGTCTTAGCTTTTTCTTCTGACTACGCTCAAAACTATGACATTTCAGTGAATCTTGTCCAATTAATTTTCTTTCTCAATTAGTTTCCCTTCGCTGGATAATGTACGACAGTAGTAGGTGCACACATTTAATATGGTTCTTATTTATGCCTTCTTACACTGGTCCCAATAGCTGTATTTACTAGGTGTAGCAGGCCTATGGAGAATGTGTACGCTTACGCAACATATTTGAAGGGCATTCTCCTATCCACCACCCAGAAATGTGTCCTCTAGGAGTTGCAGGTTTCTCCAAGGGACATGTTTATATAATAATCAGCTGCCATTCACCCACTACTGGATGAAAGCCTCCCCAAATATCTTCCACTCACCAAGGTTGTACGTCCTTCTCATCCACATAAATCCCAAACAATTTCTCTGTCCAAGCCATCATTGAGTCTTGGTCAATTCCTCTGGCCATTGAATATATTGTCTGCTTCCAAAATGTCCCGCGTATTCCATTTTTGCATCTTCACCATCCCTGACCTTAGTCTAGTTTCTTATCCATACACAGCGCCTTTTATCATTAATTCTCAAACCCATCATATATCCCTCAATATTTCCCTGCATTGTTTGGAATCGGAATATGCAAGTAATATATAAGATTCATCCTAACGCCCAAATTTTTACTTTCGGAATGTACATCAATCATTTTTTCTTGGAGCTCTTCGATGACGTTGCAAATATCACCTGCAAATCTCTAATGGTTAAGATATTCTCCAATCACATTTATGTTCTTGTATCCCAATCTAGTTTCCGGAACATATATACTAGAGCTGCACTGAACAACATCTGCATATTGTGTTTCCTTGTCTAACATCTATTTGAATATCAAAAGGATCCATTTCTTAATGTAATTTAACTTTGAATGTAGCTTTTTCTTAGATATTTTGAATCAGCTGTACGCAGACAGAATTCCAATTTGGACCAACGCTATAATAACTACAGATATCTTGATCGAGTCATGTTTTCTTTTAGTCTATGAAAGCACAACATAGTGGCAGGTTATACTCGTTACATCTAGATCTCAATTCACACACCGTGTGTTTGTGTACAATAGTGCTATATCCCTTTCGAAAGCTTGCTTTTTCTTCGGGTTGGTAAAAATTGAATTGGTCTGTAAAGTCGTTTTTAATTAATTTGGTAAGAATCTCATAAGCCACAGTTGTACAGTTGTGGAACAAATTGGATGATATTTTCAGGTCCTCTTTGTTTTGTTTCTTGTGGATCTCTTTTGTTTCTATGTATGACGCATACAGTTTTGCCTGAACTATATATTTCTCATCTCTAGTTTTTCTGCCAAAATTGTTAGTTAACTTGAGTATTTCTAATTCAACAGTTAAAGATATTCTACATACATCCAGATGATGATAACTTTCAGTGTTCATACGGTTTAGAACTGTGGCTGGTCGGTAGTGAGTATGTAGTCAATCTAGTGTTGTCAGGACCTTGCCAGGTCCATTTTCGTAATGTTTTCTAAGCAATCAAGGATTCTGCTTTATTCTGGATATTCTACAAGTCTGTTTCTTTGTTCATTTATTCTTCAAAAGCCAAATACGCCTACAATATGATCTCCTGATTATTTTTTCTTCAAACTTTGCATTTCGCTGTAACAGTCCTGAATGGCTGTTTGTTGAAGACCATACTTGCAGGATTTTGAGTTTATACCACTGAGAGATCTTTATTTAAAATTGTGCTTCCATTGTAATATGGTTTGGAAACTATTTAGACTCCATGTATTCTTAGCACCTTCTGTCTTCCAGGCTGTTGCCAATAACTGCCTTTACTGGGAGTAATCTGGCCTACTGAAAATGAGGGCCGTGGGTTAGTTATTTGGCAGTTTGAGGGAATGACGTATTGACTCATCACACTGTCTCACTGCAAGTCGACAAGTTCTCTCATCTCCCATTTCTATTACAGAATACTTTACCTTGTGCACACATCTCTTGTCATGATACAGAACCTGAAAATTATTCTATTATGTCTAATCCTAGTGTGCAATAGAAGTTCCTGAAATTTGGGTAGCTCAGCACCTTGAAGGGCAAAATTATTTAAGAAAAACAAGTATTCTGCTCAATAGAATGCTAATAATTTTATCCTAACTGAGGGTTGCCATCAATTTCTTTTAAATGTGTTTGGTTTTGTTGTTATATGCTTCATAGTTTACTGAACCAAATAAGTGTCAGCACGATACACAAATTATGTTGTGAATTTCTGCATTCATGTATTATATATATATAACACTATTTTAATTGTTTCAGAAACTCCATCTATTAGCGATTTCTATTGGGCACACTAGAACAATACTAACGCTTGATTCGTATTCTATTGGGAACATTTATGCAATTTTTTTAAATACCTGGCAATTTATTTAGTGCAGTCACATGGACTTTCGAAGGTTGAGACGTATAATTTTTTGTGCTAATTACAATAAATTAATGTACCGTTTTCACATTGTTTATTCATACCAATTAAATTATTACATAAAATCAATGTTATATTTTGTAGGTAATCACAAAAAAGTTTAATAATGAATGTCCTTTCTTCGTAACATATAACAAAAATATATAAACCAGCAACCTACAGCACTCAAACACGTATTCCATTAAACATTACAAGTCAAAATATCAAAATATCCATACAATTACAAGGCTTATATTTCACAAACTAGGTCATACAATAGGTAATGCCACAAGTTAAATAAATGTGGAAAGTTCTAATATATTAGACTACCACTACTGGTATTCTTTCTCACTTATTAAGGTTGTAACTGTTGGCTTTTGTTGTATAATATTCCATATAGACAGTCTAATTTTCGGCTGAATTATGGTTGTATTATTTTGGTGATTGTTAATGATATTCTATTCATCAATGTGCTTTTACCTATATCAAGCCCATCTCCCAAGAAAGGTTTGAAAAACGCATAATACCGGACTAAAAAACTGGTGCAAAAGAATGGAAGACTATGTTATGTTAAATATTACACACAGTTTTATCAATGATAAAGCACTTACTTTCTAATCTTGATGGAGGATCAAATCCTGTTTGGACTCTCGCATAGCCACCTATATTTACAAAGGATACGAGGCTATGGCTCTATTCATATTATTGTCTTATATTAAATTGTTTTTTTAGCACTTACGTCAGATACAAGTAACAAGTACATACGGGCCCTAATAAACATACCTTCGATTAGAAAATGTTTTTACTAGCTAAAATTATACAATTTTTTTTTTCGGGTAGTAATAATTAACTTAAGATCACGTAAGTGCCTCTTTAGTTTAGGTAAATAAAACTGAATTAATTTAAAATAAAAAGTCGCAAGAATTACAATTTAGTAACATTTAATGCATTAAAAAGCCACATAATATAAAATAAAGTACAATAAATATGACATAAACTAGCTTAGGATTAATAAAATTAAATAAACATTATTTAAAAGTAATAGACGTTTTTAGTGACGCTGCTGTTCCTCCAACAATTCGAAAAGTATATAGTGCTGTAATCACTAATAAAGTATACAAAGGTACAATAGTTGCTGAATATACTTGGTACTTATTAATTAAAGTTAAAGATGACGCAAACAAATGAGTAATCACGACGTAAGATAACTGTAGTCGGTTACCATCATCCAAAGCATTAAAGAAAATCACAGACCACAATGTGTGAAGCAGTGTAAAACACAACGTTATAGAAGCACTTGTTATAAAGAACATGTCATTTCCAGTAGTAAGCCCCATGGTACCAGGTCCAACAGCATCAGCTACAACGTTCACCAAAGAGAAAGCTCCACTGATTATTCCAAATCCTAATCCACTCACATAGGCTAATATGTGTTTATTTTCTATTAACTGTTTGCTGTCATCCGTTATCATCTTTAAACCATTTTCGGCCTTTCGGAGGACTTTGTAAATTAAAAATCTAAAGGTTTCTTGGAAAACCACCGAAAACAGGAGCCCAAATACAAGTTCTTTTCGCAATGGTATCACTATGAACCACCAAAACGACGATAACAACAATGATAGTAACCAGAAAAATGCAGCTAGTATTAAGATGATAATACGTACTGGATCGTGTGCAATTGTGAATATGAACATGCTCAGAGGTGGCCCAAATGCCAAAAATGTACATCCAAAAAATTCTACTACTGTCATGTTGAAATAAAAACTCGAAAACTTTCAGGTATATAAATATGAAAGGATGACTAACCTCTCAAATCAACCAAATTTTGCAAGTGCTGCCAACAATAGCAATGTGAACTTTGGAAAGTAAACACCAGGTGTTTCAAAATTTCAGTAGAATATTTCAGTAGTTAGACATGTGTAAAATACTGGAAACAATTCATAATCACTACGTTAAAGGTCGTTTTTTAAAATTAGGACAAAACTACACATCTACTGGAAGTAATATTAAATTGGGTACCATGTATTGTTAGTGTTTTGAGTTCATGTACACATTAAGATCCACATTCTAGTTGTAATACTTGATGTATACCTTTCCGAGGATAACTTGGAAAAACAGAAATAGACAGACATTTACAAAAAAAGTATTTTGTGAAGAAAATAAGGTAAATTGTTAATCTGCTAGTTAAAAGCTTGAATATCAAATTGTATAAATAAAATTAAATGCATTACTATAAGTCTTGAGAATGTCCCTTGCAACAGTGGACGAAACGTCAGCACTTTTCTGAGCCTCTAAACTGTTGCTATAAACCCGGGAAAGACTTGTAACTTTATTGCAAAATAAAATATATTCTAACAATGAAAAACGAAGCACGGCATGTAGACAATCTACAAATACAACTAGATAGGGTCAGTAAAGTCAAATTTGTTTGAACAAGTATATTTACAGAACGTAGTTAGGAGTTGACTTTATCTCTATTTAAACTACGGAGGTAAATGTAATAATTACTCATAATGGACGTTTGAGAAATATTGTCTAGTTGGTATTTAGTTTTTACGATATTCCGTCCTCGGAACTCACTTGGAACGGCCTGACTGTCCTGATAAACTAATTAGTCACACAGCAGTTAATCAGGACATTCAGAGCAATCTAAGTGGTAAAAGATATATCATGAAATATTGAACAAACCGGCCAAGTCAATATATTAAATGCAGAAATCAAATACGTTTTTGAATAATTAAGGGAAACAAGCATAATTGCTGTGGACACGTGTTTATGTCATTAAGACATCATAAGCACTGCTCTTGGTTGTAGTTAGATCTCATAATATGCTCACTCACGATCTCAAAGCATATATACAAGGAATAAAATATGAATTCGTACGTGGGTGGGTTACAGCTAATTACTAACAAGAGAGGTACTAATGACGTCTTAATGACAGAAACACGTGTCTAGCGCAATTCGGCTTGTTTCCCTTCATTTTTCAGAAACGTATTTGATTTCTGCATTTAATATATTGACTTGGCCGGTTTGCTCGTTATTTGTAAAAAGAGTATGTAAGGAAAAATCCTTGTAAACAAATAATTACTTTGAAAAGTAAGAAAATTACTCATCAAAAAGGAGTACAAGCTCCCAAAAGCAGTATTGTTGGTCAGCTTAATATTATTATATGTATGTATAATTTCTTTTACTGTGGAATAACCATATTTCTGTAAACTTTTGAAACACCTTCAAATTATATTTTTTTTTGTTGATGTGGCATTCCCGTTCCGTAGGCGTATCTGTTAGACAGCTGTTACAGGTTAGAAATCACTTTTCCGACACAAAGAAAACAAAAACTTCAGTAGGTACTTGAAAAAATTAATCACAATGGTAATTATTGTCCAGTATTATCAAAATTCTCTTGTTATATTACTACCTTTTAATTTTAATGGTATATTTTAGTCAGGAAACGTTAATATTTGTGAAATTACGGAAGAAGTTAAAAATATCTTAAAGGAATTTAGATTTAGTAAAGCACAAGATACATCTGCCGTTGTTTGTAAGTATGAATTTTAATGTTTGTCTAGAAAATAATATGGTTTCTAATTATACATATAAATTTGGAGTAGTGCAATACCAATTTAAAATAACTCTACATAATTATCTACTTCCTGAAATGATAATTTATGGTTACTAATCATTTCAGTGATTCATATTTATTTAAAAATATATTAATCATGCCTGCATATTAGTGATTGTTAAAGTTGTTACTGTTAAGTACCCGTATTGATTCGTTACTTTTTGTAAAAGTATCCGTTACATTGTATTTGTTACTTTCAGTACTCAGTAATGAAATAATCGAGTAATCTAATAATTCAGTATTCAAGTAATCAAATATTTGAGTTCTCAAGTAATTAATAAATTAAGCACTAAAGTTATCAAGTAATGAAATAGTATTCGTTATCATACCAGTATTTGTTACTGAAAAACGCTGACTAAGTTTTGTTACAAGATATTTTCTATTGTATGCAGATTTTGTTTTAGATGTTTAATCATTATTTATGTTGAAAATTATCCATAGATTTCATGGTTGAAATTTTTTATAGAGACATGAATAATACATATATATATATATGGTTCACTTTTTTGTTCTATTGTAAGCCTACCTATACCAGTAAGTAACTTGCATTGTCTAATTATTATCCGAGCCTGAAAACCTGTGATTAATGCTCTCGTACAGCGAACTTTCAAGTTGAGTGACACAACCATACTTTCCCAGGAGTTGCTTTACAGCGCTCATGTGCTTCTATCTAATGGATGTAATTTGTCAGATATCAAATGGTCAGCAAGACATTCTTAGAATTCACCTATCGCTGTCAAAATTACTCTTGAGGTGAATGATTCTGTAGACAAAATTACCTGCATACTAAGAAAATTTGACATCAAAACAGTATTTTCCCCAATACAAAAGATATTGCAAGTTCTTACTTCATCAATATATGTCATCCCATTGCAAAACGAAGTGGTTTATCAGGTACTTTGTTTCTGTGGTAAGGTCAATGTCTGAGAAATCAAGCGTAAGATTACTACTAGTTTAAAGGAGGACGAATGTTGTAACCTTGTTGAACATATTACTCAAACAGCCATGGCTGAATATTGTCATTAAACAGATCATAGTATTATGTTCCAAGATACTAAAGTTTCCCAGAAAATTGAGAGAAGCAATTGAAGTTTATAATCGCCACAACAACTATAATAGGGACAATGGTTTTCAATTTCCCATCACTTGTAGGATGCCCTGGCTTTATTTCTGTCTTCCTACACTCGATAATATCCATCCAAATGAAAAGGTGGCAACCTATTGCCCATTCTCCACTGTAGACCTTGCCTATAGTAACAGGACCTGGCTGAGTCCGGATCAGTAATTAGTTGAAATAACATCTCTCTCCTTGAAAATGTCTCTTGTAAAGTGGACGAAACGTCAACATTTTTTCATAGCCTCTACACGGCTTCCACACTGTAACAACATTCATAATATAATTACAATATATAGGTCTCATTTTTGATGGTACTCTTTTTTGAGAAAATTAATGTTGTCAAGACAAATTAAATGTATGTGCAGAGGAACTTAAAAAGAAGTGTTTTTTGACAAGGGTTCATAGCTCGATTACTTGTAGATATTAAAAAATAGTTAAAAATTGTCATTTGTTTTAAGGTAATTACAATGAGTTCTTGAATATATTTAACTTTAAAATTATTTGAACTGTTTCCCCTTGTAGCTTAGAAATGGTAATAGGTATTTAGTTTCTATTTTGACCATATTATTTTAGTTATAGTAATAATTGGAGTATGTTAATAAGGATGGCACTGTTATCCATCCATTGTTGGTGTAGACTTTTTTCTTGGGATCATCAAGCTTTGTTGTAGGATGCAGATCCGTTGTGGTAAAATGTTTTTTTTTTAATTGGATGTTGCCTCTTTTATATATTGCATTTTGCATTCATGTCATCCATAACACTAAAATACATCCAGAATAGTGGTGGCTTGTCCATTGGAGCTGCAGTATTCTATTTTGACCATATTAATTTATCGAATATGTTGTTGAGGAGTAGGTTTGTCCCATATTATACTTATAGTGGGGGAAGGTCCAAAAAGGAAAAAACCATCTGTCTATAAAATTTTGTTATAATCTAGTAGACCAGTTTCGAGGCATAGCGCCTTATCTTCAGGACAAACTACAAAAGAAACCGGCCTCGTTAGAGATATAAAATTAAGAATTTACGAAAACATGAACAAAGAAATAATAAAATGTATATGACAATACAGATAAGCAAACAACATATTAAATTTTTTTATAAAATATAATATATATTAAACACAAGACGCAAGAGGCGGCAAGGAAAATGCAGGCAAGTACAAAACAGGAAAAGCAAGACATCCTGAATGAAAACAGACAAGAAATAATATGAACCTGAAAACAATTGTAAATGATATGCAACCCAATATGCACCAGTTAAAATAAACAAGAAAACAAAATCAAAATTTAAAACCTACCTAGTTAATCAAAATAAATATTTTGTCATTGAGTAAAAAGGCAAAGCAACAGATGTACAAACTAATGTAAACGTCAAACGAGGATTGACAATTTGAAATACGTATAGTATTAGTATATTATAGTCGGTTATCATTACCAGTGGGACAATTAAAATGTAATATATTTAACACGGAAGACATAAAAGATGAAACTTCGAGTACACAACGTCTATTTAAACTATCTGGATTTGTCATATTAACAGTGTTCCTGTAGAATTTACCAAAATCTTTGATACGTAATTTCATTGATTCATCTGACCTTGATGATTCTTCGGCTGATATTATTTATCAGTTATAATGCCTGTGTCTAGACCAAAACTTTTTTAAGTTTAATGAGAAGTTCTACAGCCAAGTTGATGGTCTGGGTATGGGTAGTCCATTATCTCCCCTTCTAGCTGACAGTTTTATGGATCACTTAGAAACATCTATTGTTTTAGTTGCTAATCATTTCTTCAAGCATATTTTCTACTGGTATAGATACGTTGAGGATGTCATTTGTTGCTGGACGGGTGACATCGATTCCCTTTCCGACTTTCTAATCTATCTTAATAATCTTCACATCAATATTTCTTTAACCATGAAAAAAGAGTGCGATGGTGTACTCAATTTTTTAGATCTCTCAATTGGCGAAGTTGGTAATAAGCATTTTTTCAAAATTTACAGAAAACCTTCCCAAACTTCCCACGCTATTTCTTCTAATTCTATGCATTTCCCTCAGCATAGAAAAGCTTTCTTCTCTAGCCACATTCACCGACTGTTCAGTATTTGTTTGTTACGTGATGACTTTTTTTTTTAATTAAAAATTATTAAACAAATTGCTTTGGGAAATAATTACCGTGTTGATTTTATTGATAAAATGGTTTATAAAAAACGCAAATCTTTTCAATTGAGACAGGCTTCTTCTATGCCTTGTCAACAGACTTCTAATTATATTTATTAAAGTATTTCATTCATTCCTGTTTTGTCTTTCCAACTAGCTAGATGATTGGAAAAATACTTATAGAATGTTAAGATTTGTTTCAAGTCTTCTTTGAATTCCAAAAGGTTATTCGTCGTCAATAAGGATCCAGTTTTAAGTAGATCTGGTATTTACAAATTGCAATGTAAATATTGCCTTGCTGCTTACATTGGTCAGATGGTAGGAACTTTTCTGTAAGAATCACAGAACATTTGAGGTCGACGAATCCCTTTCGCACTGGTTCTGTTAACGATCGATTCAATTTTGGAATGCATCTTCGCATTAATGATCATTCGTTTGATAAGATTGATGGTTTTTATCCTCTTCACTTTTGTCCCGTTGGTAATCTTCTGAATGTTTTGGAAAATATAGATATTTTTAAGGAAAATATGTCAAATCCAGATAGTTTGCTCAAAGTTTCATCTTTAATGTCTTCCGTGTTAAATATATTACATTTTAATTATATAATAACAACCGACCCCCTCCAGCTCTAGATCTTCTCAATCCTAAATACGTTTATTAGGTGTGCCCTCTATATTTCAATTTTGTCATTATTATGACTTCTGACTAGAATTATACTATACTTATTTCAAATTGTCATTCCTCGTTTAACTTTTATATTAGTTTGTACATCTGTTGCGTGCCTTTTTACTCAATGCATTTTCTCATTTGTTCTTTATTACATTGTCTTGACTAACTAGGTAGGTTTTAACTTTTGATTTTGTTTTCTTGTTTGTTTTCAACTGGTGCATATTGGGTTGCATATCTTTTACAATTGTTTTCAGGTTCATATTACTTCTTATGTATGTTTTCATTCTGGATGGCTTGCTTTTCTTGTTTTGTACTTACCTGCATTTTCCTTGCTGTCTCTTGCAGATTAATTTGTGTTTGATATATATTATATTTTATAAAAAGATTTAATATGTTGTTTGCTTATCTGTATTGTCATATACATTTTATTGTTTCTTTGTTCATGTTTTCGTAAATTTTTAATTTTATATCTACTAACGAGGCCTGTTTCTTTTGTAGTTTGTCCTGAAGATGAGGCGGGATGTCTCGAAACCAGTCGACTAGATTAAAACAAAAGTTTTATAGACAGTTGGTTGTTTCCTTTTTGGACCTTCCCCCATTATACATATTATATTAGTTATAGTAGTAATTGGATCCATCCATTGTTGGTGTAGACTTTTTTTCGTGGGATCATCAAGGTTTGTGTAGGATGCAGTACCGTTGTGATAAAATGTTTTTTTTTTAAATTGGATGTTGCCCCTTTTTTATATTGCATTTTGTATTCATGTCATCCCACAACACTAAAATACATCCAGACTAGTGGTGGCTTGTCCATTGGAGCTGCAGTATTGTCAAAAAACCGCTGTTGCCCAGTAAAATTGTCATTCAACAGAGAACAGAAGCCTGTATGCATAACACAGAACTAAGATTCATATACCAACGTCCACTAAGAAACTACCAGCAGTCAGTCAGATTAATATTTCAACGAGCTGCATTGGCTCTTGCGCCTTTTCCCTTCAATTAATCACTGACTAATATCAGTGATCTGTGCTCAAATAATATGAATTTTGTGATTTTTGGTAATGTTTAGGGATTCTGCCAAATTATACCGATTAACATAAATTCGGTACTGTGCTTTATATAGCTCTAGCGTCTACTATAAGTCTAGGAAACAATATTTACAGTATTTTTACTTGAGATTTCATGTGTGAAATACAGCTTAAGTTTGTAGTTTTTGTGTTTTTTGTTTAAATTTATATATTGAGTTATTAGATTTTTATAAAGACCTAATGGAAGTAATATTCATCTTAAATAATAATGGCTTCTCTAAGCTTACTTATCAAGTGAAATTAGTGGTAAAGAATATGTTATTAGTGTTTTGGTGGTGAGAAACCACGAATAGATGTAGATGTAAAAGATTTGTTTCACTTAAGTAAAAAATAGAAAATATGAAAATTCTAACTTCCTTGATAGGTATATTCTCAAATTTTAATCAAATGATTACTGTATTTGTAATAATATATTCCAATAGTCAGTACAGACAAGTAAATGCCCTTTTATAAATTTTTAATATGTAACTTAATTGGTAATCTTCTGACTACACCCATAATTGTCAGCTAACGACCAACATTGTTTGTCAAGTTTCTTAAAAACAATGTGTGAAGAATACCCTTAGATGTTATATCTAACTTCAATGAAAATGTCACAAAAATGATTGCATTACTAAGAATTTGTTGTTTCCTTGGCCGTACATAAATGTGTAATTTTAATATTTGATGAAAATCAAATATCAAGCAATATCAAGTTCATGTCTGTATTTAATATATCGACTTGGCTGGTTTGCTTGATATTTGATTTTCATCAAAGATTGCATTACTATTTTTTTGCTGTTTTGAATCTTTTCTTATACAAAACATCAAAATATTTCTTGATGGTAATTCAGTGCGTTCCACGGCCACAATAAATATCTTCAGATTTTCCGGGAGATAACCGTGTGTTGGCTTTTGTTTTTGCTGACAATTCGTCAACCATGTAGGTGCTAATTATAGATTACCATGTAGCTCTGAAAAGTGTTAGATGTAGGTTCCGACCTGCTCTAAAAAGTGCTAAGAATATAATAACTTGTAGCTCTCACAATGCTAGTCAAGGAATAAATAAAAAATTTTAATAATGTAATGAATAAATAAAAGTAATCGATTATTTTGATTACTGCAACTAACAAGTATTTAAGTAATGAATATATACTTTTCGCCCATCACTACTGCATATGTATAAGGTAAGTTCTTTATACTGAAAGTGGAGCTGGCTTCATGTCATACAAAAAAAAATTAAGTACACATCCTAATGTACATACTACTGCCAAAAATCTATTCCACTCTTTGATCGATTATGTTACATTCAAGATAATACATTTCTCAGGTTAGTAGATCAGCGCTTATTATATTGTCACTGTTTGGAATGAGTTTTTGGTCCATAAAGTTGAGATTGAAAGAGGTTTGCGTAGGAAAAAATAAGTAGAAGTTTTTGGTAAAAATCCTAATAACTAGAAATTACAGTTAGAACAGATAGAATAATTGTGGTGTTTAAGGTGGTTTCACCACTGTCAGTACTTGTCACACTCACTTACCTGTGGCAAGGTGCATGGGATGAGCCCTTTTTATTTATAAAAATTAGTTTTGGATAGAACAAGCATACTGGTAAGCTGATCTCCTAAAAAATTATTAGGAGTCTATAGTTGTACCTATATGTATTTTTTCATGTATGCATTTTATGGATAATAAATATTTAGTTTAAACTCATGAAGATCCAAATATGGTTATTAAAGTTTTGATGTTTTTAGTGAAAGTTGATCGTGAAAAGCAACAGATAATACTTGATGAAAAATTGGATGGAATTACCATCGAAGAGCTTCAAGAAAGCTTGCCAAGTCATCAACCAAGATATGTTGTTCTTTCCTACAGACAAGAACATAAAGACGGAAGAATTTCTTATCCACTTTGCTTCATATTCTATACGCCCAGGGACAGTCACGCTGAATTGCAGATGATGTATGCAGGTACTAAAATAGCTTTACAGAGAGAAGCTGATTTAGCACGAGCCTTTGAAGTACGAGAATTAGAAGATCTCACAGAGGAATGGTTATTAGAAAAACTCGGCAATTGACGTTTTAAATACTACATAATATTATACTACAATGCAGGCCTACATATGTATATCATTTGACTTTACTTGACTGGTTGCTCAGAAATCATACTGAATTGATAATTAAAATAAATTAGATGGTGATTGATTTTTAATAGTTAATAAGCATATTACAGTTTTACATTTTTTTTAAATAAACATAGTTTTCATTTCACATGTATAAAAAGTCTATAGAATTTTTAGTATTGAAAATTCCTGTTTGTAGAATTTTTGCTATTGCTAATTTTATTATAAACTCTGGATATCATAAAAGTACATCGCTATATAAATTATGTCCAAAATTTAAATTTTGATTGCGTATAATCAACTGATTAGTTTTGTACTATATTTATCCTTTTAATTTGACAGAAACAATGAAAAATAGTAAAGTTTAATTTTCCACAACCATTAAGTTTATAGGAAACTGCTATATCCTGCGTTTATTGCATGAACTTTTTAATATATTTATTTGTGGAAAAGAATATGATGTGACAACAAATTTAAGCAATAATAATTAGAATGTTTCTTTTTAATCACTATCGGCAAAGACCTTAATAGCAGAATAATCTATATTTTAAAACGAATATCTGTGCCGTCCGTATTATACTCTTCTTTATTAGTCAAGTAAAGTTCTATTAAATATATTTACTGTTTTTATAGAAATATCTAAGTTTAAGTAGTTGCATTTTATACAGAGTGTAGAAGTAATGCATAATTCATATAACTGAATTCTTTATAAAAATGTTTTGGCTTATTTTCACAGGCATTTTTCTTTTGTATCCATTTTTGTGGTTTCATTGCTGTGGTACCTAACTTTGTTTTTTTAAATGGCACCTATATCTTTTTTCTATTTTCTTCTCTTTCTAAGAAAAATTTAAAAATAATTTAAAATTATGACAATCATAAAAATGCATTAAACATATAAACAGCAAATAATTAAAATAAATTATATCAAATTTTCAAACTGGGCTCCATTTACTGCCAATCAAGGGCCCAATCAATCTTCAAAGTTTCTAATTGTTTCTTGTATGGTATATGGTGGTATTCTTATTTCAACAGTTATTACCACTTTCAAATCAGTGTGGTTTTATGAATTTTTTTTTAATTAATAAGTGTTAATTGTTTTTAAGAATTTTTATATACAACCTTACAAGAAAAAGTCAATAACGTAAAGATAAAAATGTGCACCATTCAAAAATATATTATATATTCACGAAAAATAAAGTTGATTGGCATAACAATGAATCACAAAAGTCAGAAACAAAAAAAAATTGTTAGCATGTTTGCAATAATAAGCCAAGACATTTTCAAGAATATCTTACAACAGTGCTGTCAGTGTTTCTATTAGTGAAATAGGATTTTATAATCTATTGATTTTAAATGCAACAACCCAATTTTGTAGGCTGAGATTTAGTAAAATTAATCAGTACTGTAGTTTGCCTTTCCGAAATCCTGCTTGCCAATATAGAGTTGAATTTTGTAATGTATATATCTATAATATTATATATTTTATATCATTTTCATATGTGGATATTGAGGATTTTTGATAATTTTTATTAAATTTGTTAAAAATTGCATTAAAAGTTTATTGAATAAATAATAATACGTATAGTACAATATGAGTTGGTACAAGTTATGTTATATAAAACATTTATTGTTATTTACAATTTTTATCAGAATTTGTGAACTACTTTTTGGAAGCTCCAAATATTTCTACCTTTATTCTGATTTGTTATTCAAATAATTTTTATAATTTATTAATATTTTAAAATGCGGGTCTATCCTTCAGCATAATTTTGAGTGTAGGCAGTTTACTGGGTCATATTAATCCAGTTAATCAGGGAATGCCAAGTTGGGTAAATTATAAATTTTGCGAACTATTAATCCCAAAAATGTACCCCTCAAGAAATGTATCTGCTTTATATTGAGAAAGTGTTTTTGAAAGTAACCTATCTACACTAAAAAATATATAATGGAGTACATTAAGTGTACTAAACAGTTCTTGCAGAACATTTATTGCACAAACTACCATTTTGGAAACAGACAAGACAAACGAGACATTTCCGTTTAAATGGATAGTTGTTTCTATATAGCAAATGATACCAGTAATAGTTGTGTTTTATATAATTTATATTAATAAGTAATTGTCTACATATTATAACATATAAAAAACTCTGAGTATAATTTTAACAAAGTAGCATAAGGGAAAATACTAGTCTATTAAAAATAAATGACATTTATATTAAATTTATTAAATATCATTTATAACTCAATTTATAGTACATTCCGCTCATTCCGCAATTATTCCATGACAAGTAATCATATATTTAATAAATATTGATAATTTTGTTTATTAAAATATTGCTATAACAAACAACTTACCAAATAAATCCTACTACAAATAATTAAAGTATTATATCATTAGCATTTATATATATACCAAAATAAATATATAACTACATTTGTTTTACTTTTATTTTGTGTTTTTTACTCCTTTCATGATTAGGAATCTATATATAAATATAGAGAGAACAAATAAAAGAAAGAGATGTTGCCTACAAAACCGATTTAGCCCAGTACTGAAGGCAAATTTCAATGAAGTAAAAAAAAAAAAACGAAAACATAAAAAGTTCTACTACATAAACCAAATAAATATAGCTGAAGGAAACTGTGGAGAATAATAAAGCAGATTAAAAATGGAAATAATCAAAAGAAAGGAGAAATAAAAAGCTTCTCACAGAAGTATTAAGAATAGATGACGAACAGTACTACACAGATATAGGTCAACTACTTGCAGAAAACATACAAGGGAAAAGGCTTCAAACAAAATAAAAAAGTATTATGTCAACTCAACAATGTACCTACGCCCAACAAATATACCTGAAATCAAAGAATTAATCAAAAACATCAAAACTAATGCCTCACTAGGTTATGATGCAATCAAGTCAACCCAAATAAAAAATTTATCAAATACAATTGCGCCAAAATTAGCTGAATTGATGAACAAGCACATCAAGGCAGGAACATTTCCAGGCGACCTGAATATAGCAAGAATAACACCTATATATAAAAATGGAAGAAGGAATAAAGTCAGCAATTTCTGGCCCATAGCAAATTTAAATATACTCAGCAAGAGATTATTCCAATACATAGAAAACATCAAACTACTAACACAATCTCAACACTACCTTCAATTGAACATGGAAACTGTGTCACAGGCATTATATTAGATTTTAAAACAGCATTTGACACAGTGCATCAAAACACTTTTGTCAATAAATTTGTTGACATACTAATAAATAAATATGTGCTAGGAATCCTGGATAGCTACCTAAAAAACCATAAGCAATATACTACGATAAACTGCAAAACTAGTATACATTAATGATCTAACATAAATTACATAGAAAAATGATGATGTATGCGGATGACTGTGATTTTTTATGAAAACAAAGATGACTATGAAACTCAAAGGAAAATTCAAGATGACATAGCCCTTTTACTTAAGTGGACAAACACAAAAAAAAGTGCTTCATGATACACATGAAAAAATGCCCAAGACAGCATACCATGGATATTAATATCAATCACGGAAAGTTGTAGAAACAGTAAATTACCTTGGACTTACAATAGACCAAAGCTTGACCTGAAAGCAACATAGCCATGAACTTAAAAACAAGGTGTCGTCTTACATCTGTTTGGCACATAAAAATACCAAATAAGTATAAAGAAATGGTTTATGAAACCTATGCGAAAACAAAAATCACATACATGATCCCATTCTGGGGTACTGCAAGCACATCTGTAATAAATACTCTCCAAAGACAACAAAACAAACTCTTAAAGATAATATATAGCCTTAACTATTATACCCCAACTTCAGAACTCTATCAAATTACCAAACAAATGAACATCGCATATTTAACAAAGTATGAAACTTTGAAGAAAAATAAAATCAGGAGATGCATGTGATTGTGACATGAAAATACAAAAAAAAACAGAGACATACATCGACACTACACAAGAACTGCAGGAAACATATACATGGGCAGAATAAGGACCAGGACTAGAGAAAAACTAATTTTTTACCAGGGTGTGCGAATGTACAATAGTCGTAATGTACCGTAAAACATAAGAGAACATATACAGTTAATTAATTGAAATACCTATATATGCTAACCATTATACAGATATGGCTAATATGGGTTTTTGTGTTGTTAAATAAAAAAAAAGTAACATTCATACATAGACAATTTTACCATGCAATCGTACAGTCATAAAATTTCCACCTGAAGAGTAGAGTAACAAAGTGAATTGTAAATATGGCAACCATTTTTTCTCATTTACAGTGAATGTTAAAAATAATATTAAAAACATTCCAAATTGTGCCTAAATGAATGAAATTAAGCTTGAACATCGCAGAATAATGAAGTTAAAAGTTCGGTACTGTTAGATTGATGTCTAAAGATCTGTTATTGTATATGAACAGAGAGTATACATAAAATAATTTTTTTCTGAATTATTACTGTGAATAACACTTTGGGGCACTTGAATCCTTCCACAAAATAGGATTCCCGGCAGAGTTCATAAAGGCTCTCCACAACACAAAAATTCCAAAATATAATTTTCTGGAAAACAGTTTTCTGTGATATTGGATTTTTGTGTATCAAATATATGCTTGGGGGGGGTCTACCATAATAGGAGAGAAGCCTGTGGTAACAATACCAAACTACCAGAAGCATTCATGAAAAGATAGCTGCTGTAGCCAAATATAATCATATATATATATATATATATATTACAAAGGTGACCAACCATATACCTTTTGGAACTTTTGTGTTCCTTTTCGATGAACTGTAACTCCTTTTTAAAACCTTTTGGTAGTTTTGTACTCTGATTTGATCAACTGTACTCCTTTTTTCTTTTACAAAACTGTGTGATCTGGATCACTGCAAAATTTCAGACCATATCACTATTTCCACCCGGAAGCACCATTCATAAAGTACTCTAATTGTTTATACTTGAAGAAAAATTTTATAAAAAAGAAATTAGGCTGCTTTGGAGATCAAATTATTACCAGGGATGAGACTTTGGAAGAATGAGACCTTTATTACTAAATAGGAATCTTGCTGCGAGTTCATAAGGAACCTCCACGAAAAATGTCAAAACCATTTTCATGGAAGAAAATTGATATCACCAGTGATTTGGGATGCTGGAGTAGTTTTATTTATCAAATATATGCAGGATTACTATTAGTGGAGAAAGTTAAGGAAATTAAATTCAAATTTGAAAAACTGTTTTGTTGGGAAACATGTTCTTTTTGAGTTGCTTCGTATGGCCGTTTTTTATTCAAAACCCTCCATTTAAGTATCTCGGGGGCAAACGTTGTGTAAATAATAAATCCGTCAAGATACTGTTCTGCTAGAAAATATTTTCAATTATTAATGGATCCACATCTTCCATCTATCATGTTACAAGTGTTCTGGTTTCGAAATTTTTATTGAGTGGTTAAGCAATTTATACCTAAATTTGTTAATAAATATAAACTAAAATACTATATTTCAGTAACGTCATGTATTGAATCCCTTACAAAATTAGCTCTAAATTTCATTGTTATGTATTTTATTATATAAATTTTACAAAAATCTATTGACAAATAATATAGCTTCTGGAGGTGTTAATGTATCCTGTGTAAAGCCTTCCTTATTACTTGCCAGTATAATTATGAAAATACCATTACAACACAAAATCTGTTTTCATTCCTCCTAAATTGTAGATACTTGGTTCTTATAATAAGCAAATCAACCTGTTTATATCTCATTATATTCTAATTTTTGATAGAATTTAATCAAAATGACGTTTCTCCGTTTTGATATCTAGAAAATAGGCAGCACTTTTAGTACAGAGCGTGATAGGATTATTCTGATATGCTCATAAGTTGTCAGTTTGCAAAAATGATTTCATCACCAGTTGCTTACATGGTAGTAAACTTCTGTTATTCTGGTCATAACTAACAGATTACATTTAGTACTTTTGCCTGATTACATTATCAATAACAAATTTAGTGCTAGGGAAAATTGGTGTTTTTTTTCCGACGATGGCTTCCACAACACATTTACTTCATAAGAACGAAGCTAAATAGCATATTGTACGAAGGTTAAGATGCATAGTGGATGCAGTTAAACTAACGAGAGGTGATATTCCTCGAAATGCATCATTAATTCCAGCATTCAGTAACTTTTGCAATGTGCTATAAAAATGTGGTCGGAAATAAAAATGCCAATTTTCTCGTACACTGGAAATTAATTTGATTGAGTACTAGTTTATTTGATTATTTTTTTAAGCAAATGAGTTGCTATTATTTGTTTATTTATTTAATAAAAATAGCTTTGTGCTACATTTTAAGCCCTATGATTACCCTGAAAGTATCTCTACTCGATTTACAATACTGCATTGATTTTACTCCAACTATTTGCGTTCCAATTAAATAAATACTATTATTATCTTATAATGATGAAAGTAACCTTTCAACTTCATTATACATATATTCCAATCTAAGCTTGGCACAAATATTTCAATAAATAGTTATTTAAAGACCCCATCCTATGCACATCTCTTTCTTTGAGACAAATTCAATCTCGCCCAAGAACTCATTATACTTTACGCGAAATTAGCATGATCACCATCTTGTTGGAGTACGTCGAAGTTTAACAATATATATCGAAAGGCAAAGTATATTTGGCTGAACCAACCTGAGGCCACGATATATGAATGTTATGAATATAATATCAACTTAAGATTTAAAATGTTAAACATATCGGTTCTATTCTCTTGACTTATGTGTCATGGAATGACTAGATGTATTCAGATGTTGATTTCTTAGGTGTACAAATAAACCATGAAATTATTTGTCAGTTTTTGTTACTTGAGTATAATGGCACACCTGGAAAAAAGTTAAAATGAGAGTTATAAAAAATCTTAAAATCTAAACCAGAATATGAAATTTTTTTGTTTATAAACATAATTGTTAAAAATAACTGTTATCATGAGG
Source organism: Sperchopsis tessellata (assembly GCA_033557685.1). Classification (NCBI taxonomy): domain Eukaryota; kingdom Metazoa; phylum Arthropoda; class Insecta; order Coleoptera; family Hydrophilidae; genus Sperchopsis; species Sperchopsis tessellata. Next base: position 25,052 of record JAWQRN010000554.1, read on the forward strand.
AAACTGAAGAGTACAGATTATACATTGTTTTGACCACCATTGCAGGCATATTGCAAAGATGAGTACCTTACATTGACAAATGAAATTGTTAATTGGAGATTTTCAAAACATCTATCCTTCCCAAATTCTCTCCTTTTTAGTCACTCAAACGCACTTTGCAGACCTTCAGTAAAATATTTACCATCTGATGATTTTACACTGTATTGATTTTTAAATTATTAGCTATTAAGGAAGGTTGTTATAATAAAAAGGTGAATAATTGCTTCATGTATGATGAGCAGTTTGGTTTGGAAGGTGTAAAAACAGCAAAGACCCCTTTATTCGGTGAAGTAACTTTCCTCTCCTTGAAAAAGTTCCTAGCAACAGTTAAATAAATGTCGCCCTTTTTCACTACCGCAACACAGTTTCCATCCGTAAACACATTCTCTTTAGCACATAATACCTCAGAATACCATAGTCACAGTATTCTATGACCTACGTTAATAAATTCATCAATTCTTATTTTTAATTTGATGAAACTAATTTTACACCGGAATTATAATTGGATGGTCAGGTGTGTACAGACACATCTGGCAAACTTCTTCCGTCCTATTGGTCCTTTTTAATTTTAGTATGTACTTACCTATATCTTTCTTTTCCAAACCTTTCCGTGTCTTAATCTCAAATTACATTCATTCAATACTGATGCATTACATGATTGATTCTTGTTATAATACAAACTTTCTGTATATGATTATTACCAACAAAATTTCATTCTTCTTCAATATTTCAATGTGTTTATGCACACATTTATTAAAAATTTATAAATGACCGAAGAGAATGGAAATGATTTTAAATTGTAAAATTTATAGTATTCAAGAATAATCAAATAACAACAAAACATTGTGTAAAACTATTTAAAGAAAATATTATTATAAAAGAGATCATTATCAATCCTGACAGAAGAAAAGAACTTATGTTATATTGACCTCATTAATTTAGTACCTACAGATAACTTATAAGTTGAAGGACCACCTTACTTTTAAAGTAAGGAAAAATGAAACTGCACAAACAATGGTAGGTACCTAGAGTCCTAGATTTAAGCTTGGGTTTAAACAATGCCTGTTTTTCATTGTTCTCTTTTCATTTCATGTGTTTCTAGATTAAAATAAAAAATTGTATGATATTTTTATTTTATTTAATGTCTCCTCTGTGGTTATCAAAATTAATGGTATCAAACCATGTATCAATGAAGTAAATAATGCAGCAATATATTCATAAATGAAAAGATATACATGGCACTCTATTTAAAATATGAAAGTAAGAATCATTTCGGGCTAAACTGGGTGTTGCCAGAAATAGTTAATAGGTTGGTCCTATACATTATTTTTTAAAACTTCCCTGCACAAAAATTAATTTAAATCGATTGAGCGGTATAGAAGATATTCACTATATTCCATATTTTTGCTGAACCCTGTATATATAACGGTGAATCTAGGCTAAATGAATTATTTATCTGGTTTAAATCAAACTGTAGTAGTCAAGTAAAAACACTATACCATGTTTAACTTTTACAGCCTCAGTCAATACATAGATTGGGCAGATCATTTAAATGAACTTATAAAACCTGAACAAAGCAATTTTCTCTTAGAGACTCAAGTCAAAAACAACATTTTGAATTTATCCCTGGATATGGGATAATGCCCTGGGGAAACCCTAAAACCTTTCGACACAATTCTGAAGCTCCAAATGAGAGATGTCAAAGTGGTAATGGCTTCAGATCACTAAAGTATTGGGAACTACACCACAAAAACTGAACAAAAAAACAAAACATAATTTAATTAATCTTTATTAAGTTTTTTGGAAAAAGAACCATTTAGTAAATAGTTTAGCAACAGTTTCAAAAAGAACATTAGGCAATATTATACGGTTAAAATATCGTTGTTAATGTACTAATTATACTGAATAAAAACAAACCGACGCTTTATGATTGCATATGTCCTGTATTATAGAATACAGGGTCCTGTAGTATTAAAATACATTCCAAAAAAAGATCGCTTATAAATTATTCAACAAAAATAAGTTCAACTTATTATAAACATATTGTACGTTGTCTATCTAAGGTACATTGAAAATAGAACTAACATAAATTACGAATGGGGAATATCAGTTCCTTTTATTATGCATCTTAAGAACAACTTTACAAATAATGCTATAAACAATATTCCAAAACAGTTTAAATATTATTATTGCATAATAAGAAGAACCGAAATCCCCGTTGTTCAAGAGGTTAATTGTTTGTTTTTGAAGTTACGGCTATTTAGGTGTCCACAAGCCCTTTCGTTTGGGGGGCTCACGTTGAAATCAAACTGTATATCATTCTGCAACAGACAGACCATTTTTTAGAAGAGGGATTTCGGTTCTTCAACTACAGTACTAAGCTTACTTATTTATAACTAACCCCTTAATATCATCTTAAATTATAGTCAATATAGAAAATATAAATAATTGTGAATGTTAACCTTGCTTAAAAGTCATTTGGATTTCACCAAAAAGGCTAACAAACATTAATTTAGGATTTATCACGTAATAAAACAAAAACAACTAACTTAATGGCATAGTTAAAAGAAACAATCAATAATTATCTTTATGTTATATAAAATGTCTGTAACGTTTCTAAAATTGGATATTTGAATGAACTTCCAGTATTTGGTCAACCACTTATAAAAATTTTATTGGAGTAATATATGACAATAATTTAGTGTGATACAGATAATATATTCCTAACTTCAGAAGTAAGTGTGCTGAATTTCTGTGCTTGCATCATGCCCATCCTCAAATTTTTCCCAAGTCTCTCCAAAAGCTAATTATAAGTACCAATAACCTTTATACCGTGTAATCCATTTGCCATGAAAATATAAATTTGGTGAACAATTTCCAAAACAGCAAATAATTATAAAATTAATTTTTAATTGTATTTCAATTCTGGATTACCATTATTAGAACCCAAACCACTACATCTAAAAATGAGTACCACTCATTTTAATAAGCAATTATCATCTATAAATTTATAAAAAATTGACTACAAATTATATTATCACTAACAATTGCAACCTTACAAAACAATCAGTATATATATGTGCAAACAAATATAGAACTAATTTCAAATTAAGTTTACTAGAAGAGTTCTTATAACAACAAAAAATATTTTTGCACTGGTGAAAATATAGTTCATTCTTAAAAAAACATTATTTCAAACAAACAAAATTATAATATATTATACATCCTGAGTAAAGAATGTATTTTTTTATGTTAATTCAATAAATATTGTACCTTTTTTACACACACACACACATATATATATATATATATATATATATATATATATATATATATATATATATATATATAT
>JAWQRN010000555.1:0-28442 GCA_033557685.1 Sperchopsis tessellata
TATATATTTGATAGTACCTACTATATAATAATCGATATTAATTCGAGAGTTCGGAACCAGCCTTAATACGAGTTAATTTAAATAGTAATTCTGCTACAAAGTGGCATCGCATATGATCTTTAGGGAAACCTCCTGTTTCTTTGCTTCATGAATTAGTAGACGCCAAGCGGCTCTAATTGGGTCGGAACGAATTTTAACGTAAGAAAGAAGACTGACGTAGTTACAAATATAAAATATGATCGGGGAATTACTCACAGGGATTGAGTGTGGATGCATCTAGAGCGGGATGGAATGTGTTGGAGATAAGACAGAAACATTTTACAGTCGGACTTGTTTGGTTGCAAATAGATTCATATGATCTAATTAGTAAATGTTATAAGTGATCTACGCTACCGTATTCCTTGGTATTTAATGCTTATAAATAAGCTATTTATTTGATTACCTTTTATGTATTTATTCAATACTTTAAGTGTTGCGTGTGGTGTCCGTTGTAAGTGTTTTTAACGTAACACAATTATATTGGTAATTTAATTGTGCGAGTTAATGGATACCATGGACCAGTAAGCGAATTTAATAACATTTATTTATTTCTATTACCTGGTGAATTGATATATTATTTAATTAATATAATTAGCTTAAATTCAGGGTTCCTCGAGATATGACTTTTACAGTTTAATTATTTATTTTGTAAAGTGAACTATGCATGAGTACATAATGTTATATGTTGGGACATTGGGAATAATTATTTCTATTTTAAAGATTATCTTATTCATCAATAAAGTTGACATTACTGAGTCAACTTATATTAATTCATTTATGAAATATATTTACAACCTTCAATATAGTTAAACGTTCTCAAGTAGTGATTTAATAATTCAGTTCCCTTTCATTTATTATATATGTCAGGCCGCATGAGAATATTTTGCTTCTCGCTTTATTGTTATCCTGTGGTGAATGATTTAAATGTTACAAGCGTTAATATAAATGTTTTGCGTTAGATATTTTAAAAAGGTATCAACTGTTATAACTTTGATTTTTAAATTTGTTTTATTGTTTAGAATTTTAATTTGTGGTTTATTTATTATTATGGTATTGTCTTTTATGTTATTATGCTATATGTTTTGTTCAATTAAGGAATGTATTCGGGCTGGCCTTTTGTTTAGATATTTTTGTAAATGTTGTACAGTCACATTACTTTTAAAGATTTTTCATTAATGATTGTTAGTTTCAATATTTGAAGCGGTGTTCCTGGGGTTATGGCGTTTGATTTATTTAACATATATTTTATATAAAGGAAAAAGAAGACCATAATTCCATCTTAACCATTTCTTTTGTAAATAGATATCTCAGGGGAGAATATATCTATTCCTCCTTCTGACGCGTAAATAGGATTTATTACGTATACCGGGTGTACTTAAAAAGAATTCTAAACTAATGTGAATGGCTGACGAAGTATGTTAACATGAGCTCATGTACTATTATTTCTTTATATATCAGGTTGGTGGTAATCCTAAGGCACGTAAAATATTATGAAGATTTAATTTTGTTTGTGGGAGTTGCCCCATATAGTAACGTAGTTTGTCTTGAGTGGTAAATGTCCACACATGGACAAGGTGGCAGTTCGTTCCCTTTGTTGTTTATTTATTCAATAACTATTACAGCATAATCCAACTGAGTCTGAATTGCAACAGTTATGTGGGATTTTGGAGATGAGCTGGCTATATGCAAATGCTGTCAATTGTTCCTTCGTATCTTATCTTGTTAGTATTAAATGTATAATCATATCCAAGTATTAAATGTATAATCATATCCAGAAAGAAAACCATATGCATCTTCAAGCTACTAGATGATGCGGTTGTGTGTGGGTTGAGTGTGTGTGCCTTCCTATACTGATCTGCACCTTTAACAGGTAACACAAGTAATATAAGTAACGATTTTGTACTTGTCCAAACGCGTTGGATGAGTCGAAGCTTACTTTCATACGAAATAGATATCAACAGTTATATATGGGCGGAGTCAATGTGCCTTCTCATACTTTACTACATTTTACTGCCTATTTGAAGTAATACAGAGTTCAATGTTTGAACTGCTAACGGACCTAACGTAATTGACTCATTGGATTAACTACACCTACCCACCTGTGCTGAGGATCATTACGAGCCTACTCTTGACAACACTGGCAGTTTTCCCCTCTTGAGATCTTTAGCGTGAATTTTACTCGCGATCCTTCAGATGATAATTTTCCTCTAATCAATATAGTAATACTAGATGACGAGGTACCATGTCTTTTATTTCTAACATTTGACAAGTGCACTTCCACAACGAGTCTGCAATTTCAGTAAGTCCTAACCGATGATCACAAACACAAAAGTAAATTGTTATAATTATAATTACTTTAATTTGGCCAATTATATGCGTTTATATATATATATATATATATATATATATATATATAAATATATCAACTTAAAATGAATTACGAATATGTTATTAAAGAGTAGGGGTGCTCCATATTACATATACAAGGGTGAAGGTCCAAAACGGAAACACGAACTGTCTATAAATTTTTACTTATATTCTAGTGAACCGGTTTCGAGGCAACAAGCCTCATCTTCAGTACAAATAATTTAATGAAGATGATAAAAGAAAGGACAAATGAGAACATTTCTTGAGCCAAAATGCATGCCGCAACAAATGTAAAAGGTAACACACGCTAATTTGTACTTAAGATGGGGCGCGATGCCTAGAAACCGGTCGACTATATTATAAGTAGAAGTTTATTGAGCGGTGTGTGTTTTTCCTTTCTGGATCTTTCCCTTGTATGGCTAAAATGAATTGACGTAAGATATCCTTGATCCGGATCTGCATCATTGACGTGAAGACCTCCTCTTCCGTCACATTGTCCATCTATAAGCGCATGTGTGTGTGCAATAGATGTTTGTTTCAGGAAAACAGGGAACCCCGCGACCCTTATGTAAATGTATCCTCGGACACGGTCACGTATCCTATAAGTTATGTAAGTATCGGGAACGCTCGACATGGCTCTATTAGAGGGTCAGTTTGAATTATTTACAAGGCGCTTCCTCGGATATTCCTATGTAAATGGTCGCCGATAGGTGGATACTTCTTTTTTATTATCGAACAAATGACGCAGAATACATTAGCCTTCAGCTGGAGGACAATGCGACCTTCGACTGAGGAGACACTTTAAATTGTTAAAAAGTCAGCGGGTTTTTACATGATTCCTACATAAGAATGCACATCATTGTGATTTGTTGAAAATGGTCTTCCTGTCAGGAAACAAATACATCTTATTTTATGTTATTCCGCTTGGTCAACGAATACTGCATACTTGGCAGAGAGAGTTGCCCTTTTTAAAGCTAAGTGAAAATACAACAACTATATTTCAGTATCTAAAGACATTAATTCAACTGTGTCCAGTATACTATGCAAATAATGTGTAGCCCGTCCTAGATAGTGGAGAATATGCATACTACAGAATAGTTATGTACAAAAGAGTAATTTTTAAAAGCAATGTAGTATGTTTCTTCAAGGTAACATGCACTCCTTATATTGGCTTCATATAGTAAGGTATAGTTTTGTTCGGACTTTTCGGAAAGACATACGATGGATACATTTTTAATCCATATTATTCAAGAAAAAAACATATTTTGGTTTTTTAGCAAATTTAGTAGTTCATTTAAAAGAGGCTACACTCAGCCATATAGTGCCACATAAATTCATATAAAACTGTATGTATTTTATAAGCTAGTTTAATGGAAACAAATTAAAAAAGTACAGTTTTCTGCACGTACGTTTATTAAAGAAATAAAGTTTGATACTTACATAGAATAAAACATTTATCAGTATTGGCACTTTTCTTTACAAGAAATTTGTTTACATCTTATCCAATTATCACAGCCTGGACAAAAAAAAATACCAGTTTATCTTTAGCTGTTAAGCGCCCACACATTCTTCATGTATGTAGATTTTACATACAGAGCAAAGCCTCATGACTGTCACATATTTTTGACATACATCACAAAACCAGGATTCCTTTCTATTATTGCTTTTCTATTCCTTCGAAGCGTTTTTCAGGATGGTGCTATTGGAGCGAATGTCGTGTTTAGTACTGCAATTGAAAATATCTTTAAAGCTGTATGCCTAGCAGTTGTTGCATTATCTGGAGTATTAACCATGTTTATAAACTACATTTTGAGCTGAGAACCATCACTTTGGTCAGATTCAGAAATATACTCACTACTAGATTCATTATGTAGGTTAATGTGAGTATCTGGGTTGATGCTATAACCTGGCGGGCAAACACCTTGCGTGGCGCATCTAAGTTTTTTGTTTGTTTTATAATACCGCTAAATTATCTGGACGAAGTAAAATTAGTTTCTCTTACATTCATCCTTTTCCTTCTACTTTTGTTGGTGTCCTGTGATGTGGTTCACTATATGTTGATTTTAGCATAAATTTGTAATTTTCAGAAAATTAGCTTTTACAAAGAATGTTTTTACTGTGTCAAAAATTAATAGTGGACTAATTTAATTTATTTTAAAGCAGTTTTGATATTTTGTAAAAAAATACGAAATATATTAGAAAATTTAAATAAATTTCTCTAAAAAATCCAAAACAAACTTTCAAAAATAAATCAAAAAATAGAAAATTCCATGTTTTGTGGATAATCTTCATGATTTAAAAAGTAAAAATATTGTCATTTCACAAAGTTTTTTAAAAAATTTTGTGGAACGACAATATTCTCAGACTTTATGTTAGGAGGATTCATTGCATTATCCCATATTGTTAAAAATATTTCCCCGAAAAGCTGTTTTGTTATGGAACGTTACTCCAAGTGCGCGTAAACCTGCGTAATCCACTCATTTGCAATTTGCGTGTTATATTACTTAGTAAGAAATACATAATAATATTAAATACACCTGCAGTTTCATCAATATTGCAGTCTTAGTCATATTTGACATAAAAAATAAGAAGAAAATAACCAGATGATTTATATTAAGTGCGTAGACTTCCACAGCCACAAAAAATATCTTCAGGTTTTCCGGGAGATAACCGTGTGTTGGCTTTTGTTTTTTTCCGACGTTTCGTCCACCATTTCTGGCGATATTATCAAGACATGTAGCTCTTAAAACTGCTAATTATAGATTGCCATGTAGCATTGAAAAGTGCTAGATGTAGATTATTTCTTAACTATCACTTGTTAGTGCTACATTTTATTATATTCTTAGCACTTATTAGAGCTGGTCGGCACCTACATCTTGCACTTTTCAGAGCTACATGGCAATATATAATTAGCACATTTAGGAGCTACAGGTCTTGATAATGTCCCCTGAAACGGTGGACGAAACGCAAGCAAAAATAAAAGCCAACACACGGTTATTTCCCGGAAAACCTGAAGACAGGTAATTTATACTTTCCTAAATGTTCGATCCACTGTGAAATTATACTAATGGTCATACTACATTTTGCAGCCATTAGTACTTCGGAACCTGATGTTAATGAATCCGCTCTTTCTGACTTCATCCCTTACCTCTTGAACAAAGTCATGGGCGGAAATGCTATGAAAAGTGCGTTGCCATACGAAAAGATAGTCACGTTCTCTACATATTCATTTGAAGCAATATGCACCCTTATAGCACCTTTTTTAATTAATTTATATAGTCATAACTGACAGCCTTTCTTGTCGATATTGTAATTTTTTCAGATTTATGCAAAACATTGTTAGTATCGGTTTCAGCTTTTGAAAATGGTCATTTGCAATAAATTTGTTCAATTTTGGAGGGCTTAAATTTTGCGCCTTTCTGGGTCTAACTTCGAAGTTTCGTTGATACAAATGAACACCTCTAGCTTGAATTTTAGGACAGTTAAATTAGAATACTATTGTATATAGCAATGTGGCAAATTGTACAATTTTGTACAGACGGATATTGGTCGTATCGTTCTAGAGCAATAGGTCATATGTTTTAACTTTGTAATACAACTTCAAAATAGCCTAAAGTATTTTCTCATTATCATCATTATCATCATGATCATCATCATAATCAAACACTGTTGGACGAAGGCCTTAGGTTCCTTCCCCGGTTTTGTGTTCTTCTCATCCATGTGACTTACAATACACTTCTGATTTCCGTGGTCCTTCATATAATTTAACGTTTAATGTGTCTTTTTCATAGATGTTTTAAATTAGTTTTATGTAGGCAGATGGAATGCTATTTTAGTCCAAAGCTTAATAAACTGCAGATGTCTTGATCGAGTCAAATGTTTTCTTGTTGTCTACGAAAGCATAATATAGTGGCAAGTTATTCTCGTTAAATCTAGATATCAAATAACGTATCATGTGAATGTGGTCGATAGTGCTTAATCCCTTCCCGTACGAATCGAATTGGTTTCTAAGGGGATTCGTAATTATTTTGGTAAAAATCTTATAAACCACATAAGTGAGACTCATAGGATTGTAATTTTTCAGATCTTCATTATTATCTCTTTATGGATTAAAATAATTGTTGCATTGTTCGAAGACGCTGGTATTTATTTAAGAGCATGTACAACTTCTGAAGGAAATATTGACTGAAGGCCTTCTTCGGAAGATATATATATATATATATATATATATATATATATATATATATATATACGGTTACTTTATTTTCAGTGTACTTCTTAGTAAAATTTTTTAGATATGAGGGCTATTATTTGCTTTTTTCTAACATAAGTTTGTAGCTCCTATGCTACTCCATTTCCTGGAGAATGGCTTCATAGCTGCATCTTCTAATATTTTCCTTTATTCGTTTTTAATAGTTTTCGTATGTTCCACATGCTCTATATTCTGCCTTTTGTCTTGACTTTACTTCTTAGTTCGACTCTTTTCGGAAATTTTCTGCTCGTATTATATACTGTATCATATTTCTGAAGTCCGATTTATTACAAACCTGTGTACATGCCTACTGACATCTTTTACTCTTAGTTTTACAAATGTTGAACAATTCTACGAAACATGTAAGGAATCTTCTTGTTTCAATTTGTTCTATAAATAAATCTTAATCATCATTTAGATACGCCTTTTATCACTATAATCAATAAAGGAGTGGTACAAAGTATGTTGAAAAATGTACAGTTGGAAAGGATTATTGGTTTATACAGAATATTTTTTATATTTGACGTTAACTTAACTGTATATAAAAAATAACCAGTACAAAGTTGATTATGAAATTTAATTTAAGTTTTTAACCTATAATTTGGAGCGAAAATTGGAACCGATTAAATAAGCAAGATTTCTCGCAGAATATGAGACAAGCAGTGTATAATCTATAACATGAATACTGTAATGCCAGAGTAGGTTATTACTGTTTGTTTGTCTTTACTAATCATCAACAATAACAACTAATAAATTAGTATATAACGTACTTACTTTAAACTTTGGCTTAGCTAAGTGGTTGAGATTTAGAGAGGAGAAATTCAACAAAAAATAAATTTTAACAAAGTAAATGGCTATTTTATTGTTCTGTAACGAGAAGGATGATCGCTTTTCTAAAATCTATCTCACACAGCCTCTAAATATTTCTTTAAACTCACCGGTGTAAAGGTATAATACACACAAAGACATTCTGGCTATAAATAAATAACCCCAAATGATACAATAGATACAAAATACACCAGAAAACTACAATTGTTTGCTAAGAAAATATTTGTACTCTTAATAGGCATGGTACTTAGGCTATGTGACCAACATATTACCAGAGATTGTCACTGACCAATCCTTCCAAAACACCGCCTTTTGTATCTTAGCTTACCTATTTGTTAAAATAAATGAAATTTGACTTTCTGCAAGTAATTCAATTATATTTAAATTATGACGTTTTTTATAAACCAATTTACATTCATATTAGTAAGAAGAGAAAATTTTATTTCTTCGAAATATAATCTTGGCACAGTAACTGAACACATTTTAATAAAATTTCATAATATATTCTTAAAACTACGATTAACTGCCGACTAAGATACTCGGCCCTTTTAACAAATACCCTCAAGATATACATTTCAAACCAAATACACTTTTCGTAATGGCTGTTCTTTTTTTAGAATACAAATATCTAGTAAGCATGTACCAAACGGCCATAAGAGAAGTATAAATTTTATAAAAATTCGAATAGGGCACCACCCTGAATCTATCCTCAATGTGCGCTAAAAATAATGCCACACCACTATTTTCAAATTTATCGTAATAGGTATTTTTTAAATGATGCAGAGAAATACAATAACTAATGAAGAAGAGTATATTCAGAAAAGGAGAACAGCCAGAAGGATATGCAAGTCTAAAAAGTAGAAATACATCAAAACCAAATTCTTAAACATACAACAGAATTTCACGAATGAAAAGGTTACAAGACAATCAAGATTGAAACAACAGGCTTTCAACCAAAGAGTAACATCTGTAGAAATACAGATGGCGAAATAATAATCGAAAAAGAAAAAATATTGGATAGACGGAAACAGTATTTTGAAGAGCTACTGCATATAGAATATCGAAACAATGACGACACAGACAACGTCACAGTAAGCACCATAGAAGTCATGGCTGAAGATTCTTCAAGAAAAGAAGTGCAGGAAGTCATAGCGAGAATGAAGAACAACAAAGCTCCAGGAGAGGGTAACATCACCGCTGAGATACTTAAGAACAGTGGTCATTCGACATTGTTAATAATACACAAATTAATATTAGCATGCTGGAAGAATGAAGTGGAAACTAGGTCTTATCTTTTCATTATACAACAGAGAAGATAAATCCGTAAGCGATAATTATCGAGGTATCACGCTTCCTAGTGTTGGATACAATATACTATCAAGCATAGTACATGAAAGGGTGAGAGTGTACGCAGAGGTGATTTTAGGAGATTACCAGTGCGGTTTCCGAAGCAACCGGTCTACGATAGATCAGATCTTCCTAGTTAGGTAGACGCTGAAGATGTGTTACGAATATTGCATTAATGTGCACTATTTATTTGTGGACTTTAAACAAACTTTCGACAGTGTTAACAGAAATAAACTTGAAGTGGTCGTACAGATTATGGGAATTCCCAGCAAACTTGTACGACTGACAGTGGCAACAATGGATAACTCAGCAGCGAAAGTAATTATCCAAAAACACCAAATCTTAGTTACTCAAAATAATATCAGGTGTCAGGCAAGGAGACGCATTCTCAGCGCTAATATTTAACCTCGTCTTGCACTCAGCAATCGATAGCCTTGATAATGGTGGAAGTTTTTTCACAAAATGACATATAGTATGTGCATATGCCGATGATATTCTGATAATGAGTAGAAATCTCAAGAGAATGGTAGAAAATATTCATGAAGCTGGGAACAGACACGAGAGATATCGGGCTTAATATAAATGAAGCAAAAATCAAGTATATGAAAATAATACGAAAATAAAACGTAAGAATGCCTCAAGGTGTTGCCGTTGCAGAATATAACTTCGAAGGTGTTAAGAAATTCATGTATTTGGGTGGCACATTTAACTCCTCGAACACGATTACATATACAATTAAAGAACGTAATCAGGCTGCCAGCAGGTGCTACTATGTTCATTTAAGGCTGTTTCGTTCAGCTTCACTCTCTAAGGTACTAATTAGACCCATTCTAACCTACGGAGCGGAGACGTGGGCCCTAACTTCTGCTGACGAGAATACACTGTTTGTGTTCGAGAGGAAAACTATTCGCAAAATATACGGAGCGATTTTCGGGTGGTATGTACCGTACTTGGTATAATCACGAGTTGGACGAGTTAATTGAGGTGCTCCACTGAGTACGGAAGAAATCAGAGCACAAAACATAGTCTTTGTTTCGATACCTGGAGTGCCTAGAGCAAGGGGACGACCTAGAAAACGCTGGAAGGATAGTTTTGTGCAGGACCTAAGGAACGTGAGAATGGTCGATTTGCAAAATAAGGTATAGAACAGACACAGCTTGGAAGATATATATATATATATATATATATATATATATATATATATATATATATATATATATATATATATATATAATAATAATATCAGGAGAAGATGATCTATAAACAGGGGCGGAAAATTCCACATGGGCCATACAAATTAGGCCGTTTCCTAAATGTTCAATTTTGTCTAGTTTTAATTATATCGTAACAAATTATTTATTCGAAATGGCATGTAATGAATCCTAGTATGAATACCGGACATAGATAGTGCAGCATATTTTCTATTAATATATTCTTAACTAGAGTAGTAGCATAGTATTTTCATTACAGACCCAATTTATAATCTAGTCGACCAGTTTATAATATATAAATATTTCAGCGATTTTAACTCCAGGATTTAATTTGTTGGCTATATGCAATGGAAAATCATTGCCCACCTGCATCACTGAATTGACATACGGAGAGAGATATCAGTAATCCAAATTGTGATCGTAAAATGTGATTTACTCCATCAAAATAATATCTATGTATTACTTATAAAATGCAATTAAATTATTTACTATGTTATTAAATGCGCGTTATACGAATATGAAAAGGAATTATATTTTCTGTTTTACTCCAACTTATTATCTTAGTATTGTTTTGCCTGCTAAAATAAACATGTATCTATTAATTTAAATTTTACAGTAAAAATTGAAATTTGAGGTAAGTGAATTATTTTTAAATTAGGTGTTACTTTAAAAAAATTATAAAACTGCTTCTAAATTGAAAAGTCCATCATTATAAAAACGCTCATTAATCTTCGATCGTATCTAGTGAAAACTTGTTCATTTTTAAGATAGCTAGTCAACAAAATTATAAAATTTGTGGACCTGTAGAAAGTGTATTATTTACCTTATTTTTAGGGTTATTTTGAAAGTTGAATTTCGTAATAACAAACATCTATTTCAAACTAATAGCCAAAATGAGGACTGTTAGTTGTTGTCAATTTTATATTAAAAGTAATTCCATTATAAATTGAGAATTATAAGGTTTTTAAAAAGTAAAATATTTATATAATATACAAAATTCTAAGTTATGTTCCCTTTCTATTTTTGAAATTATAGAATGAAACCATAGCATAAGAAACAAAAAACTAAGAGAGGCCAAAAAAATATGACTCTAAAAGGAAAATTGCGAATTGGAGTCAGTAGGTAGTCAGTGCTACCACATACAACACATGTTTAATAGAAACTTCGAATGTCAGCCTAAGATTGCGTGTGTCAATTCAAGATAATGAGAATAATATATCTGATAGAGGACAAGGAAACTTAAACATTATTTGTAAAGCCGCACCCCAGTAATACAAATAAATTCGTATTGTATCGTATCATCCGAAACAACCCACCAAAAAAAACAAGCATTTAATACCAAAATTTATAATAGAAAAATCGCCAATGGTTACCGTTTCGTGAAACGAATAACAACACAAAGGGCAATATTTTTACCAAACGTTTTAGTACTTGGCATTATGTTCATCAATATATCGAGGCATGAAAAATATTTCATGATGAAAGTTCTATAATCCATTTCATGCGCACGAAAAACTCTTTAAACAATAATAAACAATTGCAATCACACGAAAAAAAATTATTCGTAATATTTTAAAACGTGTAACTGATATAATTAAATGTTTTGGCAAAAGGGGTTCAAGATATAGAAATGAAAGGCTTTATACATTAGATGATGACAATGCAGATCATTGAAACTTTTTCATTACTTATAAGCAAATATTTAGTTAACTTTTTATCAAAATGAACTGTAAAATACGTAATTGAAGTAGTACAAAAACTACTAAAATACAAAATTTCTAAATAAATTGCGGGCCATTTTTTTCTGCAGGGATGGTAGCATTCTGACATTTTGTAGTAAAAATGTTGCAGTTAGTAAATATGAAGCGCTGCACGACGAAGGAGCGAGTGACTATTGTTAAAATTCATTACAAGTACGGATAATGTATCGCTGAGACTGTGCGCAAATTACATTGCATATTAGGTTGGATAAATGCACCAATTGAAACAACTGTGAAAAGACTAATTAAAAGATTTGAAGAAATAGGTTCGGTTGCACACATCAAATAACCTGTACCCGTTCAGCCGAAAACATTGCCGACGTGAGCGATCTTTTGAAGGAGGGTCCGGAAACTTAAGTGCGCTGTCGGTCACTGCAGCTGACATTTTCAAAAACATCCTGCAGCGTACTGTAACAAATTATCTTCATCTGCACCTATTCAAGATTCAGCTAACCTCGGAACTGAAGCCATACGACAATTTGGAACACCTGGAATTTGTCGATTGGTGCCGGAGAATCAAAAAGCGGACGGTAATTTTCCACCTTAATGGATATGTCAATTTACAAAATTCTCGCATCTGGCGCATAGAAAATTCTCGGGTCACTCGAGAACTGCCTATGCATACCCAGAGAGTGTCAGTTTGGTGTGGATTGTATGCTGGTAGAGTAAGTAGGCCGGTCTGTTTGGAAAACGAGGCCGGAAACGCAGTGACTATCAATGGTGAATGTTATCAGAATATAATATTGGATTTTTGTGCCCTCATTTGGACGGCATGGATTTTGACGACAGCAGGATGGCGCCACCTACCATATAGTGCGTGAAACAGTACCACTGTTGGAGCAGCAAATTAATGGGCGACATATACTAGGAGTAGAAAATTAAATGTAATAGAGGAAACACGCCGGTGAGAAAGTGTTTGGTAAACTAAAGATGGCTTATTTGTCGGATAAATATTAACACTACACTATGTTGCTACATCAACAGTTTTTACAGATGAACTATTCTTACCAATATTTGATATAACTATCAATTTCATATAATTTGCAAGAAGGTAGTATATACTTCATCAAAGCTTATCGTATATTTATGAATGCAACCAAATCACTAAAAGATATATCGAGAAAATTTTACAATCTAATTAAATAAATAAATAATGTGTTTGTTAGTTATGTAATTGATAAACTGGATGAAAATTAATGTGATGTCGAACTTGAACTTATATTTCCGGTAATAAGAATACGTAACAGAAAGTAAATAGACGATGAAAAAACCGTAGACGAACCTGTAAAAGAGATTTTTCCTTCTTTTGGAAAAACAATTTATCTTTGCACAATTGGTTTTATTGTACGTTTGTCAATTACAATTATTGCACTTAATACTAATGTTATGTTATAATGACCAACTGCTATAATATCTATATTCAACTAATGATGAACAATGTTGTACATGCCTTTTCATTAATTCGTTATCTTTAGTAGACATTACATAAGCAAGTATATGGCCTCGTCTGCAAGATTGCTGACATTCCCAGAGACCCATACAAGAGATATGAAATAAATATTTACAATTTCGTAATCAACACTGCAATTCAAAGTATAGAAATTAGTTTTTTTATAAACAAATCACTTTATTATGGCATTGACAAAAACAGTTTCCTGAAAATATTCCTGAGAACGTATTTCAAACATTAATCAGCATTGTAATACAGTTTAATCCAGAACAAACTCAAGATAATATAATTTCGAAATAACATTTAAAAATTTTCTTGGATTGTTTTAAATGAACTGTCACTAAAACACCCAACAAATTAGTACAAAATTGATAATAATTGAAAACATGACAAATATGCAAAGCTTGCCGAAATTGTCTTATTTATTGTTATAATATATTACACCGATATAGCATGTTAAGTAGCGTTTAATCCATACTTACTCTGTACTACTAGAATATACACAAAATAGTTTTTTATTAAACACAAAAAATGTATTGCCAGAATATAAATTACTACCTATACGTACTAAGAAGTGAAATTTAAAGTGTTTCTCATACAAATGCAGTCATCTCTAGCTTAGTTTGTATGAATGTTGTTTCCGGGTGGAAACCGTGTAGAGGCTCTGACAAGTGTCACCCAGAGACAACATTCATACAGATACTAACCGTGGAAGTCTATTACATCTAGCTTAGTTTGTTTTAGTCTTATTTAAAGTCAATTATTTGAATATATAAGACGGTACATTTAGTCACTATTCTAACACCTTAATTAGATTAACTATAATATATTGAGAGTATTCAGTACGTAGACTTCCATGGCCACAGTAAATTAGCAGAACATAATTAAGAAACAGGCCATGCTATTCTCTTTAAGGACATACAAATTCTCTCCAAATCTTCTAGCTACTTTCCTAGAATAATAAGAGAATCCATTGCTTTATCTTGGAAATCCATATTATCGCAATTGTCAAGTTCCACGCGGGATACGCCGCGCCGACTTCCTGTCGGCCTATAGTAAGCGGCGCATTGAACATTGCGAATAAATCTATGCATTGCATTAAGAAGGTTTCGTATTCGTGACCGACCACGCTATATATACATATAAGCCGGTAAACTACTAAAGTCCTTTTATTTCTTGACTAGCACTTGTGAGAGCTACATGTTATTCTATTATCAACACTTTTTAGAGCTGGTCGGCACCTACTACTAGCGCTTTTCAGAGCTACATGGCAGTCTATAATTGAAACTTTTAAGAGCTGCATGTCTTGATAATCTCCCCTGCAACGGAGGTCGAAACGTCAGCAAAAACAAAAGCCAACACACGGTTATCGTCTCGAAAATCTGAAGATATATTAAGAGTATATTTATTTGTAATGTTACAGTTTCATTATATTTCTATTATTCAATAATGTGTTTAGTGACTAGTAAATATGCTCTTTAGCCGCTTTAAAATACATATTTATGTTAAGATGAAATTTCAAATAAGCAAGTAAATACACTTGATATTAATATTATCAATTATTTTAACAAAAGACGTTGGCAGAGAACGTAGGAAGAAGACAAGAAAGGCATCTTTGCGTGGTAGTACGCACTGCTGTTGGGGCAGACAACCACCACATTAACGTAACGCCACTCTAAACAACCAATAAAGCGGCTTGCTCAGCTTACTCAGTGTTAAAATGCAGTAAAAACCTGAGCCCCGGGCGTAGGAATGCGCACTTTATGTATCACACGCTTTATCTCGCTATTTAGGCCCCGATATGAGCGTTTTTGCAAGTAGCTCCAGCTTCACAACGCGTGTACACCTCAGAGGACTATCTTTATTATTTTATGATTATAATGCACTCAACTCAAATAATTTACAACGGTGCTCCTCTTTGCCCATTTGTGTACGCAATTTCTTCTGGGCTTTGTTCCTCAATTATCTCTCGCAGGATGCGAGATTGAGTGATCTAAATGTAATCATTCGCCTGAAATTTGCTTTAGGTGAAGATAAACAATTGCAATCTTGCTATAATGTGGATTTTATACAGTTTTAAGTATGTGATATTGGCGTTTTCCTATCTCTAAGACATGGAAATTTAAGTGCTTTTTGAAAGTTTCTGTTGATGTTGGCTAGTAGATAATGGCGGTAACTTTTTTTTAATAATTCTCAAGAGGATAGATTGGAAATTTTAATGTATCTTTATAAATAATATATTATCATCCATAGATTATTTCTGTATTCTGTATCTTAAAAATATAATACGATTTAATATTAATACAACACATTTCTTCAGAGTTAATTAATCTGTTCTAATATTATGATTTTTTTTTCAGTCACATTATATAACACAATATAATACTGAAGAGAACAAGCATATTTTGAAAATAACATTTTTCATCAGCGTAGCTAATCGACGTCTTGATTTATTTCTTATACGTTACTTTGTCCGACTTTATTCGATAATTCGTGAGCTATTCCAGATTTAAATACAATAGTTTTTTAGTTTTAAAATATTTTAATTGAAATGAATTTTTCAGAAAGACGGTACAGAATTATTATGTTTTTTAATTCAGCATATTCCGCGAATTTACGTTCTTCGAAATACTAACAATTTTATGAAAATAATTAGTTATGAGGAAAAAATTTTGAAAGTATTGTTTTTTTATTATAAAACAGGTTTGATGCCACCATCAATTGAAACAATGATACATCAGGTAACAAAATAAAATTTGCATCGACCATAGTAGATTAAAATGGTAATTCACATGTTGTACAGCATAAATTACAAACGCTAATTTCAGTACCAAACTTTCAAAAACAGAACATGAAACGAATACGTGCTGAATAACACACGTGTTCCTTATGATTCAAGGATGAACTGAGGATCGCGGGTGATCCTCAACTTGTTAATACATTGTTTTCAGACGATGTTTACTTAATATCTGTCTGGTCCATTTGGCATATATTTTACACAGTTTTGCTATTTTCGCATTAAACGAATCAATATTATTTAAATTTTATTAGCATAAGCTTCAAATTCTTAATCTTATGTTAATGTTTGTATTGAATTGAACTTCCTATATAAGGAGACCCAATTTAGAATAAGATATCTCCTTATCTGTAGTAGTAAGAAAAACACTGAGAGCAAATTCTCGAGGTCCTTTTTTCGTGACAAATTTGCTAGTGATAATTGGTGGTAGTTAATTTCTGTTATGGTACATAATTATTTTATTTGAATATCTATAACAACATTCTAGAGGCTCTATTTTTAAGTATAATCGAAATTTATTTCATTTAATAACATTTTTTTATTTTTTTACTATAAATTCTAGTAGGTACATATCAAATTAATAATTACTGACTTATTGTACTAGTCTCAATAATATTGAATCAGCTAGTTTATAGCATCTGTGTTTTAAAACAGTCTACTTAAAATGCGATATGTAAAAGCTATGCAAAATATAGCATGATTTAATGTTATTTTGAAGCTATCAAGAATCCTGTCTTGGTGGCTGATATATATTTTCGTAAATAACCAGAAAGATGACAATTTGAAGCAAGGCATTTTAAAAGACTTCAAAACCATGTAATACACTACGGAAAAGCCGTCTCATATCTCAGTGGCTAAGTACTAGGCTACTAAGCGTGGGGTCTCGAGTTTGAGACCAGGAGACGGTCGGCTTTTTGTGATTAGGGAAAAGTGTTTGTATTGTAGGTAAAATGAAAACCACGTGCACGTAAAAGAACCCAATACCAGTTGGTACACTGGATGCGGGAAAATTCCCAGGTAATGAAGCCTAATTCCTGGCGTCGGTGATAGCAGAGGAAATAGGCCGGCGTTAAATAAACAAATAAAAAAAAAACTACTGATCTTTTCACAAACCACACTCTAAAAGCTACAACAAAAATCATAATGTAGTCACTGTTAATGTTATTGGAAATATAACTGCTGATCCTAACATTTCAAGTCAAAAAATTCAACATGATATTGGCGTTCCTTGTAGTAATGTATTCTAAACCTATACATAATTCTAAAAATGCATAGACTGATAGCAAGAGATTATCAAAGGAAGTTGGAGTTTTGTAATTGGTATCCTAGACAAGGTGCGCAATGACTAAAATTTTATATGCGTATTATATGGACTAAAGAAGTTCGAATTACAAGTGATGGAATTTTCAATAGACAAAATCAACACTGGTGTTCTGAAGAAATTCAAATCAAATTCTAGACCTCATAGTATTGCAAGAAAGATATGGGTTTAATGTTTGGTATACCTTACTAGGTAATAAACTTAGTTTTAACATATCCATAGGAAATTCAGACATAGAAAAATATGTAAAGATCTTAGAGTATAATTAAGAAAATATAGTAGGCAATATGTCATTCAGTGAAAGGCTACAACTCTTTCTTCGACAGGATGGGACACTAACTTTTTTGGAAAATTATATGTGTAATGGACCTATCAGAAGGCCACCAAGGTCTCCTCATCTGACTGCCTAGATAATTTGTTTGAGGAGATATGTAAAGGATAAAGCTTTTATACAATGAAATACCAATACTGAAGGACTAAGGCGAAATTTCCAAACTTTTATGGCAAGTACCAGTATTGTTTTTGTTGCAAAAGCTCGAAGTAAGGTTAGAAGAAGATGTGAGTTGTGCATATAAGGTAATTTGAACAGCCAGTGTTAGGATTTATGTCCTAAAATCTAGTATTTATTAAAAATTTATTAAAATTTTATTTGTAAATTTCCTATAATATTCTTTTGTATTTGAAATAAATATGTACTATGCTTATTGTTTTAAATACATATCTACTGGGTGGGTTCGAACAATCATCATCTACCAAAATTGACAGTAATGATTGAGATGATATGTTAATTTAATTCTAGAAGGAACAAAACATGCCAAGAGTGGGCTGACTTTGAAATTACTTTATTTATACTACCTCATAAATGTACTCAAATGTTACTTACATAAGTTGTGGGTTCTTTACATGATATGATTTTGTTGTTCTATAATTGTTCTAATTTTCTTCAGGTAAGCTCATGATAAATTTCGTATAATTTCATCGAATCATAACTTGAAGGTAACTAAAAAAATAATGTTCTGCATCATTTTACATTTCCTGCTGGCTCGATGATCACCGTAGAATGTTGTGAAAAAGAAATGACAAACCTAATTAGACAAGGATGTGTACAGTTGTAACCAAGACAACTACAACCACTAACTAATATAATGGTGCAACATATTTGTTTCTCTTGAATTTCTTGAAAGATATCCTTCTCAGCATTCATTTTTTCTCGCACTTTCTCATTTCTAATCTTATCTAGTCGCGAGATTCTGGCTGATCTTCGCCAGAAATCTAATTATGTCACTATCAGTCATTTTTTCTGGTTTTCGTTCAGTTGCCACACTTCTGAACCGTACAGCATTATAGTTTTAGGGATTATGCTGTATATTAATAGTTTTATGTTATCATAGATATTCTTTGACCAGAGAACTGAGTTCAGATCCTATATAGTCTTCTTGCCTTTGTTTATCCTTTCGTCGATTTCTTTCTCGCAACGTCCGCTACTTGGGATTTAACCCCTAGGCACTCGAATTCTTCGCAATAACTAATCGTTAGGTTGTTTTCTAGTTCTGTCTTCATTCTCCCACAATTCACTTCCCACACTCATATACCTTGCCTTACTCTTGTTTACCTCCAGTCCCTATTTCTCGTGCTCTTCAGCTTCTGGGTCATATATTCAATGTCCTCCTTATCTTGTGCCAATGTTAGTTGGTCGTCAGCAAAATGTAACGTATATAGAGTCAAATCATCACTTATAGGTATTCCCATTTGTGAGCACTTCCTGCACCATATCTTAAGTGCGTGTGAGGTAAATTTTAAACAGAGTCGGCGAGAGACAAGATCTCTGCTTGAGTCCCTAAGTTACTGGAAATGCTTCTGAAAGTGACTGAAAGTTTAATTCTGGAAGGCCGGCTCTAAATCCTGCCTGCTCGTGAGGGCAATATTAATTTTCAATAAGTCCTTTAAGCACTTTTTGTAGATTACTGATTTTGTTAGTGACTATGGCGCTATAGTATAGTTACTGCACATATCTTTTCTTCCCTCTTTGTGTATTGGAGCTATATATGCCATTCCCCAATTTTCTGGGATGGGTGTTCCGTACATGGTAAATAGCGTGGCCAACGTCTCATTTTGCTTTGTCTTCCCTTTAGCTGTTCAATCTGGAGTTCCTAAGGTCCGCTTGATTTTCTATTTTTGTTGACCTCAGGGCCTTTTCTATCAATTCTACATATATTCTTATTTGTGTTCCTTGAGTCTTGTATTTAATTGGTGATATTGTGTTGTACTCTGGTCTATTCTTCTTTAGTTCCTCGCTATAGTGCTCATCAACATGTTTTTAGACTTATGAGTGGTATATTCACTTTTTCATCTTTATCGGACCTCAGAGTCTTCTGTAGACTGTGTCCCCAAAAAAGAGGTTAATTTCTACACATTTACTGCCCCATTTTTTTTTTATTTCTTTACTCAGCAATCTTTTAAAGACTGCTAGTTCCCTTTTATATTTCATTCTGTCCTAAGGTGTTTCAGTTTGTAGCCATTTCTGGTATGCTTTCTGTTTTCTATTTTTTTGTTCGTTAAGTGCTGTGTTCCATTCCTCATCATTACGTCGGTTTTATATCTCCAAACGATTAAAAAGCTTCAGTTTTCACCACATTAATTAGATGTCGGTATAGTTGTTCTGGGGTTAATAAATTATACTAGGGATATTGCATTTTTTAGCCGCTTTTGGTATAGTGACTTTATACTACTTTCTCTAAGCGGATGAGTCTTATATTGTATATGTTTTTTGACTTGCCTTTGCCTTCCCGACTACCTACAATATCTTCATTTTCAATTCTATATTGGATATTTATTTTCGATACCACCATAAAATGATCGCAGCCACATTTCGGTCCCCTACATGCTCTCTTATCCTCAATTTTCAAATTGGTGGACTGTTTTAAAATAATGTAATCTATAATTGATCTCATTTGTCTCGTCTTTTGGAGACATATATATTTATGGATGTCTTTGTGTTTGAAATAGCTATTCATGATCCTCAAATTTTGTTGCGAGCACAGATTAATTAGTCATTCGCCATTATTCTTCACCACGACTTCTCCGTTATTTCCTACTATCTGGTTATGTCTTCTATGTCCAATTCTTGCATTTAGTTCACCCGTCAGAATGATCACTCTTTGGTTTCCTATGTTGTTTGTAATGTCATTATGGGTGCATAGATGCCTATAATTATTATTTTGAACCCTAGATGGTTCAAGTTAATCGTTATTAGTACTTCGGTTACGGCTTCCCAGTCCGTTATCTGAGTTTTAAACTTGTTTTTTGTTAGTATTTTCACACCTTTTGATGCTCGTGCACTTTTTGGTACGCCGCTATATATGTTCGTATAACTGTGGCAATATTCGATTCCTGATCAATTATTTTTTGTTTCTGTAAGGACAATGCAATCTATGTTTAGTTTTTCAGTCTCTTTAAGAACATCTCTCCTCTTTTGTTTACAGGCCTGAACTTTGTATGTTCAAAATTACATGTCCGAAGTTCATTGCTTTGGTCGTCGTCGTGTAAGTCTGTCCGAGTTCCGAGACTGATTTCCTGGATTTTTCGCACTTGTCAGGTTTTGCTAGCGATGGGTTGCAAGCCTTTCGCTTTTGATCGAGGTTTTCCTTATCCTAGCCTTTAATGAACCAACATCCAACTACAAGGCTGCAGCATCACCATACCCTGGCAGGAAGCCTTACAGAGTGCTAGCATCTGGGCTAGATAAACCCTGGTTTTTAACAAGATTGTCACTGGTCCCCCTCACCCATTTCCCGCCTGGCTTGGGGCATGCTTCGGCGAAAAGATACATGTAATATGCATATTACATTAAAATATGTATGTAAGATACTTCAAATTCCAGGGAATTTCAAAAACGAAGTTGATTACAAGTAAAGACATTTAGTCATTTATAATGCCTTTTGATTTACTTCAGGAAAATTCAGAAAAATTAGTAAAAATATTAAATCTTTCACACTAATATTTATTAAATATATAAATTATCCTTTGCTATCAATTTGAGGCTTTTCTATACACTCTAGCATTTAAATTTAATCTGTGCATTTTCGGAAATTATTATAATTTATTTAAAGTTAGTTACCATATTCATTAACTTACTCCCTTAAACAAGAAAAATATTTGCCCCAACTTGCATGCAAAGCTCTGCAATTTAAAGAAATATCATCCGAATATTTTTACAATAAACAGGTACTAGATTTTCTGGTAAAATAGAGAAACATCTACCATAAAAACTAGAAGGGCAAAATAAACCTCTACAGGCAAATTAAACTCTACTTAGAATGTTATTGAAGGGATATAGCTACCTCTCTCAGGTAATATAAATTATATAGTAAAAAAGTGTGATGGAATAAATTTTCTAAAACACGATGCGTTCCTAAGGGATCTACACACCAACAACTTTACCAAAAATGTCACTTTTAAACTTCAAGAGTTTGTAAAATATTTTAGCGGAGGCATCCTCAATAAGTGACATATAATTGACTTGAGGTCGTGCAAATATTGAGTTCCATTGTCCCGGTGTTGGTGTGCTGAGAGACACTCCATCCTTGGGGAGGAGCACGACGGTGTCGTGTAGTAACACCCAGGGGATATCCTGTCCACTACTGTGACGCGGGCTGGACTGCTGACCTCTCTTGACCGCCTTCACACTGATGTCCAGTCCATTTTGTTAGATCCTGAACGCATTCGGTGATCTGCTGGGAAACTTCAGTTTTCATAGAAAATTAACGTTTTCCTTTCTGCGAGGGTGGATCAACAAATTGACTATTCTTTTTTAATTCGTTTCGACAGATACTGAATAAAATATCAACTTAAAGGAACGATCTTGAAGTAAATATTTAGATCTTATTCTCTGATTAAGAGAAATTTGAAGAACTATCTGACGTAGAGGATATTTATTCATGACTTGAAAGGACATTCTAACTGGACTTGAAAAACTTATAATAGAAAAAGTATATATTAGAATAAGTATATGAAAAATGTGTGAAAGTGTTCACGAAGGTATGGAATTTGAATTTTAGTTTGTTTAAAAAAAGAGAACTAATATCTTTGTGTGTGCTTATAAGGTTTCAATATTAGATGGAGTTATAGTTACATGTTACTCGTACTAAAAAAATAATTGACAAAAACATCGCATGCACCACTATCCATGATAAGAATGTAAATACTACTGTTAGTGAAACCGACTTCCCGATGGGTTTTGAAATGTATTGGTAAATTGTGTTTACAAGTTACTAAAAAGTGAAGCAATACAATGCATGTTAAAGGAGAATCACGTAAAGAAAGAAATCGTATTACCTATTTAACTTTCGAACATGTAATTTTACAAAATAAAAGATCCCACTAAAGCAATAATTCAAATTTGAGGGCCAAATGGGATAATCAGAAACGATCAGAGCTGCAACGTTAATTAAATGGAGATAAAGTTGCGTAAATTGATAGTTATTTGTGTAGGCCAAACAATTTGACTTATTTTTAATTGTTTTTATTAAATCTTAATTATCGAAAGTCCTATCAATTTGAAGTATTTGCTAAATACAGTTTTTAAAGGCGAATCTGTAAATCATTTTTTTTAGATTTTCTGCTATAGCTCCCAAATTGGACTCCGGATCTCCCTCTACTGGTTTGTTTATAGATTAGGTCAATAATTTTGGTACTGTTAACCAGAGGATGTTATGCTTTAATGGTATTCAAGGTAGATCAATAGAATAAATTGAAAGATATCTTATCTTCAGGTTTTCCGGGAGATAACCGTGTGTTAGAATTTATTTTGTTGTATAAATTGCTAACACACGCTTATCTTCAAAAAACTTAAAGATATCTACTATGGCCGTGTACTTCTACGTACATGATTAGAAGATATTTTGTTGGTAGAGAGCAGGTTGGTTGAATTTGACATGCTATTAGTAGGTGCAAATTTTAAAATTAGGTGTAACGCAAGGTTCTATGTCTGAACTGGTTACTATTTCGTAATAAAATTGTAAATTTTACAGTAATATATTGTACCTGCTACCGTTAAAAAGTCTACCTCAGAAGGTTGACACAAAAACAAAACCAAAACACTATGTCCTGTGTGTAAAATATTCTTTATTTGGGTAGTAGACACTATTAAACTAGGTCATTCTATGAATATAAAGATGATAGAAATGTTCCAAACAGGCTACTCTGCTATATCGAAAGTGATGGATCACATATTTGATTAATACTATCATGTACTTTGAGATGATCATGACTCACCAAAGCAGTAAGAAATAAAATATATTGTAATAAATACAGTACATACACAAGTAGAAATATATCCTATAGATAATTTATATAATTTATTAAACCATATATGAACTATCTGTTAAAATTTGGAATCCCATTGACTTATACTATGAAGCTCACTTTTCAAGCCTGGCAGTCTTATTGACTAACAAATTTATTTAAGATTTATATTGTATACTTGCATTTACATATAACAAATTGAATATGTCAATTTAAAATTACATTAGGCTAGTAATAAATATATGTGATAAAAGGGTAGGAGAAAGATCAAAGAAATGACAAAGACACATATTAGTAAAAGCGTTGTTATAAATTATTTCTTCTTCTACTTGTAGCGCCTATTTACTTTGGATGCACGTGATCATTATGGATATTTATTCTTTGCTGACAGTAGCTCGAAACACATCTGTGCTAGAATTCTTAAACAATTGTCGTAGGAATTAGTTAAAAATTAACAGAATAAAAATACATTTTAAAGTAGCATGAACAATTCTACAAACCACATGCACTATTGAACTTTTGTTTTCATGGATTTTAGAGTGACATAATGTTTGAATATTATTTCCCGACCCCATTTTAAAGATGTAGAAAGAATACAAGCTCTGATATATTTGGTTTATTAGTTTACTATTGGTAGCGTCATTTAATTGGGCAAGGCCACGAGTACAAACAAGATGCAATATTCATCTTCCGACCACAAGCGACGACGGTCACAAGGTAACCAATTCAACGACCTTATTTTTTCACCAAGCTCCATAACGCACATTTCTTTTGGTTAGGTTATATTTTTTTTTATTTCTTACGCTTTACATTCTATTTATGTAACAACATATTCATATACATACATATAGTTCATTTATTCTCTTCAATTTTCTATCAAAATATTTCAATTATCACCTACTCTTTTCTAGTTAGTATTTGTTTTTGTTACTGAATTTTAATCTTAACTAATATGTACTTTAACTTTACACCTACAATATAAGGCCTTGCGTATATGTCTAGGTGCTATAAGATCAACTCCCACAATGGCTCTTCTGGCGGAAGAAAAAGAACTCCCATTAGAAACGGATGAATGCAAGAATGAAAATGGTTTTGGTTGTGCGTATTTTATCCCTAAAATGAAGGTTCAAGGTCTTTTTAAACCTTTAAACTTAATAAAAACTGTAGCAAATATTCTGCTGGTTTACTATATATTAAGAAGATATATTATAATAATCATGTAGTCGTACTGGCAGATTCCCAATCCGTATTTAAAAGTTTAAAATATTTACGACACAATAAAAGAACAATCAATCTGAGTACACGAAACATAAAGGTTTGTTTCGTATGGATATAGGGACACAATGAAATCCAGCACAATGAATTCGTTGACTTACTGGCTAGAAGAGCATCAAAAAAAGAGGCCGTTGACACTATGTATATGGTATACCTTGCTCCGATATGATTAACAATCTACAAAATAAGAGTAATAACGAATGAATACTTGCTTGAAGAAATTATGCAGAAAGGATAGGAACCAACTACTCGATAGTTAATCCTGTACTGGACAAATATTGGACATTGTAAAGTCAGCAGAATGGGGATCACCAATAACAGACTGTAGAGGAAACTTGCTCACAGAATGGTCTGTAGGATTAAATGTAAACGTGCTCAACATTGTTGGAGACAGTACTTTCGAAAGAGGAGACACAAGATCAATCCTTGACTTGACTATCGCTACTGCGGGGATAGCCGCTCGGATCACGGGATGGTAGGTAAGTATTAGAAAGAGAGACCCTGAGTGACCACAAGTACATCTGCTTCATGATGGGAAAAAATCTGCAAGGAAACACTCAAGACCGGATGCATGTGAGTGGATGGTCGCTCAAAAAACTAGAAATGGGCAAACTGATGAGTTTTCTACAGAGAGAGGTAACTGGAGAAGCAGAAAAAATTGAAAAACGATTGACAGAAATACTTACCAGGGTATGTGATGCCTCGATGCCTAGAACAAGTTTCACCAGCCGGATAAGTCACGTATATTGGTGGTCACAAGAGATCGGGCAGATAAGAGATGAAACCAACAGAGCTAGAAGAAGATACATGCGAGCGGCGGATGGAGACAGAGATGGAGAAGCAACACAAGAACTGACAGACACATACAAATTAGCGAGAAAAACCCTACGCGATTTCATAAGGAAAATAAAGAAAAATTGAAGAAAATATGTGAGGCACTAGATAGAGATATGTGGGGCGAAATCTATAGGATAGCAACGAGAGGTTTGAGCCTCCAGCAACAAATATACCCGTGGAAAAGATAAAGGAGGTTGTTGAGGTCTTATTTCCTGTACATGAAGAGATGGAGTGGGCGTCACCACCAGTTCTGGAAGTACCGTTACTCACACGGGAGGAACTAAAAATGGCGAGAAAACACCTGTGGAGTGGGAGCGCCCCGGGGCCGCACGGGGTTCTAACTGAAATAGTGAAGATACTGGCTAAAGGACATCCAGATTACATGTTGGAAGTAATGAATGGCGTACTTGGTTCTGGAGTTTTTCCTAAGCAATGGAAAGTGGCGAGACTAGTTCTGATAGGGAAGGGAACGGTCTATGTTGGATGAGCCATCCTCTTTCAGACCACTGTGTCTTTTTTTACGCCGTAGAGAAATTCCTCGAACAGCTGATACTCAGCCGGATGAAGCAAGAACTGGCGAGAACAGGAGGTATCTCAGAGAAGCAATACGGATTGAAAGAAGGCAGTACAACAATAGATAAAGGTATTAAGTATTGCGGAAGAGGCTGGGATAGGTACGTGGCGCACCAAAAAAACGGTGTGCCTAAGTCACGTTGGATGTTTTAAATGCGTTCAACGAAGTGTCATTGCAGATGATACTGGATGAGTTAACTATGAGAGGTGTTGCCCCATACTTGCTGAGGCTGGTGATGAGTTATTTGAGTGGAAGATGCATAATACTCGATGATGGCACCAAAACGAAGGAACGACGTATTAACGGTGGGGTTCCACAGGAATCGGTGATCGGGCCGCCATTCTGGAACGTTCAATACGACAGAATTCTACGGATACAACTGCAGGAAAAAGAGAAAAAGGAAGATAGATGACATAACGTTCACAATAGCTGGTGTGATTATCGTACCAAAGACAGAAATAAAGTACCTGGGAGTTGTACTGAACCGGAGAAGAAGTTTTGTGGCTCATGTCCAACGGACGGTAACAAAGGTGGAGAAGACTGTGGTGGCCTTGGCAAGACTGATGCCAAATATCGGCGGGTCGAAAAGCAGCAAAGTAAAACTGCTGGGAGGAGTTGCCAACTCAGTTATGTTGTACGGAGCTGAGGTATGGAAGGTGGCTATAAGTCAGGCGCGTGCCAGGAAAGGCACCTCAAAGGAAGTTGGCGATACGCGTATGTTCGGAATATCGAACTGTAGCTGGAGTGGCCATACGGGTAATAAGTGGAATACCACTTGCTCATTTATTGGCAAAAGAACGACGGCAAATGATGCCAGACAGAAATTGGTGAGAAGATGGCAGATTGAGTGGGAGGAGGCAACAGAGAGCGCATGGAAGCACAAACTCATCTGACAGATAAAACCATAGATCGATAGGAAACATGGAGAGGTTGGTTACCACTTGACACAGGTATTAACGGATCACGGGTGTTTTAGAGAATACCTGTACAGAATAAAGAGAAAGAGCGAAGACACTTGTGTCTAATGTGCGGAAGTCGGAAGCGCGATTCGGGATACGCCGGAATATACAATAGTTGGGTGCACAAGGTTTGACACGGAAAGACGGATGGTGAAGCTTGAGATTGATGTGGAACTGGAGCCCGAAAATTTTACACAAACTATGCTGGAGTGCGAGAGAAAATGGAATAAGATCGAGAATATGGTAACAAACATACTAAAAAGGAAGGAAAGAGACGAATGGAGTCGACAGCGACAGCATAACAATAACCATGACGGGTAAGAGATAGAGAAGACAATAAGAGACACCCTCCATCCTGAAGTAATGCGTTTGTTGATCCGGGGTGGATGAGGAAAAGAGAGGGAGGGGTTTTAGCTGGTTTAAGTCCAGCACTACTCCGAACGTTAGATGAAGTTCGGAGTGTTCATGAGGATGTCCGCCCCCTAGAAAAAATTGGACACCGAATATTAAAATTACCAGGTGCTTATATACTTGCATGGTAAGACGAATGCTTGGCCATGGCCAATGTCCAGCCCATCTATTCAAGATAGTCATAATTCCAAACCCTCTCTGTCAGTGCGACGGATTATCAATTTGTGATCTCAATCACATATTGTTTTGTTGTCCGCACGGCTATGACAAACGAAACATATTTATTCAAGCTCTTAAAAAGTTAAATGTAGAATTCCCAACTTCTTTTAATGTTATAAATTTTAGAGTAATATATCCTTTTTTATAAGAAATTAATATAAGTATATAACCTTATAACAACTTTTCTTATAACAATATATTTATATATTGTTTATTTGTTTTCTATGTTGGTATATCTGTATATATGTTGATTTAGTTTACTTATTTAATTAAATAATATTAATTTAAACATAAAACTGGCTAAAGGGCTAGCGCTCAGGGCCATAACAATAGAAGAATAACTTTATATCTCTACACTATGTCTTGTGTATTATTATTATCGTGTTATGATTACCTGCTATGTTTTTTTTTTTAATTTTATTAGCCTCGGTACAAGCCATTCAGCCTAGCGCTAATTTTTATATTCCGATATATATTTATATATATAAATAT
>JAWQRN010000556.1:0-28441 GCA_033557685.1 Sperchopsis tessellata
TGATTCAACGATGATGCAATGTTGGCAAGATTGGTTCCAGAAGGGCAGACATAAATGTTTGAAGGGGAACAGAAGGCTAAGAATCACCACTGATGGAGGATAGATACCTGAGTGAGGGTTGTCGCTCTAGGAAATGGGGATAATGAGAATAACCATATATGGCTCAGGTAACTAGACCACCGGATCTATTCTCAATTAAACATGTTAGGGATATGATAGATCGAAGGTTGACCACTCTCTAGAATTCCCCTGTAATGTTAGAAAAGCTACGACATAAGACCCAGGTTCACTATGGCTGCCAATACCTCAATTGTAACCTAGTAATTGAACGACAATTATACATAACTCATCTACTATATGGATAAGAATAAGAAAACTATTATATATGCAAATCATCACTGTTTTTGGTTAGTTTACAGAACTTTAACAGGTTTAAAAGATAAATGGAATTGCAAGTATCTAGGCATAGTTAACTATATTTAACTACGTGTTTCATAAGTTACCCTTCTTCTATAACTAAATTGAATTGAAGTTAAGCATTGCTATATGCTTACTTCTTTGTATGCATTATTTCATGTAGAATTGCTGAGGTACTCTCTTTGAAAATAATAGGAATCATCAAAGATATTATAATTTTGTAAATACCTTCAACAGCTGAGTAACTCTCTTGTACGTCAACAATACTTGGTGGTCCTGGATCTCCCAATGGTCTAAGTGGTGTAGATGGTTGATTGATGAGATTCTCCATATCCGCAAGACTTGGTCTGCGTGCATCTGCGCTTGGTCTCCGTCTCTGTATATTCAAATTATTATTAAAATCTCAACCGAAATAATTTGTTAGATGTTAGTCTTTTTATTTATTTTTTGTAAAACTTTTTATTTTATTAAGAAGTAAGAATATCTATTCAGCAGTTTGTGAGTCTTATTGGGCAAACTACCCAAATACCAAAAACTTATAAAAAATAGAGTTTGTACTGAATCAAAATATTTAAAAAAAAACAAAAAAAGTTTTACTGCCAATGTTTAAAGTAGATTTAAAAACACATTCGTATTAATTGAAAAAGAAGAAAAAATTAGTTTTGCAGTTCACAACATTTAGCACTATGTCAAAAATATACTGCTTTGTGAGTAGCAGTAGCAGCTTATTTTGTAGCTAAGCAGTGAGTATAGCGTTTTTGTAACGAGTATGTGCATATCACAATTTTTGTAATATACACGTTTGTTATGAGATTCACAAGTTTAACTACTCATGAAGCGTTTACTTGAATCCCATGCTGTAGCCATATTAAAAACAAATACCAAAAAGATTGGTACACTAAACACATCATTAAGAGATCCGTCAGAATAAATTATTTGTGTCCTCGTGAGATTTTTCTTGGATCTCGCCCACAAATATAGCAACATAAAAAAGACAAAAAAATAAGTTGTTAAAAACGAAAAATATCGTATACGTAAGGAAGTACCCCAGCACCATAATTTTTATATTTTAATTAAAGATAACAGCTATTTTACAGTCAACGAGTTACAAATTACGATTATGTTTGCTGTGGCATTTTATAGTATGTAGGTATTTCTTGTACTAAAAAAATTATTATTGTAAAAGTATTATCAACTAAACAGTTTAGTTTTCTTTGTGAAGTTGAATTTTTGTAAGTATTCAATGGAGCCAGTATCATCATGAACGTCTATAATTTTAATCCTGGGAAGGTTTAAAATTTAACTCTAATTTATAGTTGAGTGAATCTACAATCCAAATTTACTTCTTTTATATTTAAGTTTTAATTTTTAACAGCAAATTCAAACTTAAGTATATCTATATCGTTTAAGAACAAAGATATTGCATATTTGCATGGAAATGAATTAAAATAATTTTTTATGTAAAAGTGGTTGTAGTATCAAAATGAAATGTCACAATTTTACCAGTTTAAAATAGACAACATCCATGATTGTAGAGAGAATTTTTTTTGTTTTTGTTTCCCTAGCATAAGTAATTTTATATTTCATCAAATACTATGTTTTAGTATATATATATATATATATATATATATATATTTGAATTATTGTTAGTCCCCTAGATATCCTTCCTTACGTAAACACCCGTTAATTACTAATAAATAAACTACAATATTATCATTATCTACGGCCTACACTTACAAATACTAAATATCGAATATTTTTTGAATATTCTGTTGGATATTGGTACATATAATCTTTAGAAAGCACTGTATCTAATCTAAAATAAATGTTATCTATTCAAAAAAATGAGTTAGACACGAACATATAGATTTAAAAGATCTAGACTACTCAAATATTGTCTCCCGCTAACCTGTCTCTCGCTAAGATCTGCAAGAACTCCCGGTCTCCTGCTTATCGTCTTTACCCCCAAAAATAAAAGTTAACATTATAGAAAAAAATAAAAAGCATCAGAACTCAATTAATAAGGTTAAATCTTATTCAATTCAAGTAAAATAAATGGAAGGCGAAATGAAGGCCAGTTTTGTGTTTTTTAACACAAATCTCACCTTGGTATCAAGCATTTCACCAGGCCGTAACTTTCCACCCTGTGGGCACAGATAATAAATAACTTTAATACTTTATAAATATGTCAGCACATACTCGTGGTCGTCAACCACCATTTCTTTTTAAAGCTAACACTGCTGGAGAGCATATCTTTGGTGCCTGGCTATATTTGCATAAAAGAAAAATTACGTGTAATATTCGTGAAGAGTAGTGTGTGTTCCTCTGCCACCATTCGTGGCTATGATAGCGAACATTCGACTACATCGTATACCAAACAAATGGTATACGACTTGCAATTTTTTTTTTCCAAATAAAAGTTAAAAAAGCTTTTTAAGCGGAACATTTACAATTTTTTGGACATATACTTAAACAAATAATTCAATTTTTACTAAGCTTGTTTTTAGTAAAGTCGATTTGTTCGCGAACATCATGCAATTCAAAATAATAGTTGCCAATACAATTAGAGCAATAATATGTGTCAGCCAAGAATCCAGCCCTGCTGCCGTGATATAAGATGATGCGAGGCGTACGATGCAGATATGCCATCATGGTTACCTTTTTCTCTTCCAGTACTTCCCCTGGTCGTAGCTTTCTTTTTTCCTAATAGGACAAAAAGTATTAAAATGTGTAACAGTTTATAGTATTACAGTCAGCCCAATGAAAATCCAACCTGGACTAAACAAACTGAAAAATACAAGAAAATGTAAAATATATAAAGATGAATTTTTATATACCTCATCAGATATGATAATAGAAGCTCTACGAGCCATTGCTTCTGGTGGAATTAGAGAACCTCGTCTACTACCGCCTCCAGGTGTTATACCATCTGGAGCTAATGAAGCTTTTCTAGGTTCAGGAGTTTTTTCTCTCTGTACTTCAATTTTAGGAGCCTCTGGCTTCTTAATCTCAGGAACTAACTTAGGATAATCCTAGAGAACGAACTGATTAATATTATTACCCTTAAACAAATATTATCTAGCCAACCAAGCAACTAAGCAGAAAAAATGAAGCAATAAAAATACCAGCAAAAATATAGAGATCATTTACTTTAGAAATTTAATTAAATCATATTTCATGCAAAGTGGCCAAGGTAATTTTAAATCCAGATATCAAATATATAGGAACAAATCAAAATGTAGTAGAAACTATGTTCCTTATTTCTTTATTTTTCATAATACATTTGATTTCTGTATTTAAAATTAATTGGCCACCTTTTATGATATTTTATTTAATTAAAAATTCTAAAATATACATTAATCCGGCTAAGGAAGCAACAATTTCTAATATAGAGATCGTATTGATGGAAATTATGCTATGAAGCTATATTTGCAAATACAAATCACAATTTAGGTCGCGGAATCTCACCTTCGATAACTTTGTTTTATCTCTGCCTTTAAATTCATGATCAGGTCCTTTTTCGTACTTCTCAAGTACAGGCCTGTCATAATCTGGGATATCAAAGTCATAGTCATCTTTCTTGCCATCTTTCTTAACAGCTTTTCCTTTCTTGGCATCATCTTTAGATTTTTCTGGAGTTTTCTATTAAATTGACAAAATAGTTTAGAAGAACTATCATTAGAATAAATTACGGTTTAAATTTTAATAAATTGCTATATATTTTGAAACGTATACGTTGATATGCATATCTTGCCAGATACTAAATTTGAAGAAAATGTTACTTACTAAATTAATTATTTGAATAGAAAGTAATTTCCAATAAAATGGTTATAGTTATTCATTGTTTTTTGATATCATTCTCAAAATAACTTGACAGAAACAACTGTTTGTATTGTATTTTAAACTGAATGACAGAGTTGATTTATAACCCCAATTTTAAAATATTAAAATATAATTCTCTAGCATTTCAATTTATTGTGTCATAAAGAAGGGACACTTATATCATGCACTTCCACAATACGAACATTAAGCCCATAAAAAGCGGTAATATCGAATCATGTTCAACTGGGATAACGTTTGGTAGGGAAAATCACCATTTCGAATTGGATGGGAAACATGAATAATGTGACACCATAAATTGATAATTTTGTCCAGCTAATCATTATTTTTCACTAAATACATTTTTAGAAGCTTCTGTTCATCATTTCAGAGATATTACCAAAAATACTAGATTTTAAGATAAGTGAACATAACTTTATCTTGCATAAGAGATTATTCTGATAATGGGTTGAAATGGGCTTTTAATAATAAAGCCTTTTAAATCACATATTTTTTCTCATTGTTACCTAACTTTACAAATATGTAATAGTACCTTTTTTGCAAACAAAAAGCAAACATTTTTAAATGTAACAATGACGATCATGTCACTTCACTGTTTAACTTATGCAATTTAATTTTATAAGCCTATGAAATATATAGCAATTTTGTATTGAAACACACAAGAAGATTTGTGTGAGATATTAGATAACAACGTAAGTTAAGGTAGAGTTGAAATGATGCACATAAAATAGATAAACAGTAGATGAAAATGTGGATTGATTAAAGAATTGATTTGAGTTAAGAGCTTAGTATAGTTCTTAAAGTAAATTAAGAAAGAGTTATATTAAGAAGTAAATGAACATAGACACAGGCAGGACCATATTAGAAAATGACGGACCCATATTAAAAAAGTCAGATCCGTACGAGAAAAAGTTAGATCTGCATTAGGTTTTTACCTAATCAGATCTATAATTTAAAAAAAATTAAATATAAATTAATTATAGTAAAGATACAGTAGGTACAGTAAGTAAGAAATGAAAAAAGATGAAAAGACGAAACAATTATTTATAAGTATAAGAAAATAGATTATGTAAAGAGGAAAAGTTTTTAAAAAGGTAATGTAATCCTTAAAAGATAGATGCAAAGAACAAACAACAAATTTCAAAATGCTAAGCATTGTGAAAAATTTTGAATCTTAAAGGAGGCTACCGAGACCACAAATATTAAGAATTAAGGTTGCGTATGAGGAATATTGTATAAGAATGTATATAAAGGGTATCTTACTTATCGTAATTGACAATATTTATCATTTAAAATAAAGGAGATAAGTACAAATGCAGCATATTATTAAGAGGAAAATTACTTGATTCAGAAACTATGAAGACTTTACACTTTTAAAATATTTTAAAAACTACTTATTCAATTTAGTGCGTAGACTTCCACGGCTACAGTAAATATCTTCAAGTTTTCCGGGAAAAAACTGTGTGTTGTCTTTTGTTTTTGCCGAACTTTTCAGAGCTATATGGCAATATATAATTAGCACTTTTAAGAGCTTCGGGTCTTGATAATGTCCAACAGTGGACAAATCGTCGGTAGAAACAAAAGCCAACACACGGTTATCTCCCAGAAAACCTGAAGATAAAACTACTTATTCAATTACAAAAAAAAATTTCGTCATACTTTAGCCAAAAACAAAAAAAAGGAAATAATTAATATATATATATATATAAATAAATTTTGTATAAATACAATTCCAATTTAAGTGTGATATAAATATGCTTACCTCACTTTTGTATCCATCTTAAAAGTTAATTGTGTGTATGTTAAATTTATAATTAACATTTTTGGCTACGGTATGAATTAATTTTGTTGTAATTTAAAATTTTTTCTGAAATATTTTAGAATTAAGACCGTAGCAGTTTTTGGATCATGAAACTTCACAATTTTAAAACATAACACAACCTTAAAACATAATTTGAAATACAACAAAAAAGAAGGAAAATAAAGGAAATAAAATAGAATAGAAGTAAAAAGTAGTTGATAGAAAATACAGATAGAAATTATATACAACACAAATAAAATTAGGTAGAAACATAGTTTAAGAAATAGTATTTTTTTTAAAGAAGATAATTTTTCTTTAGAGTAGATGCAAAGAAACATCTGAGAAAATATGACATAGAAAATTATGTACAACACAATAGTAACAGTAAGATAAGAATAGATAAAGTAGTAGTTTTTAAGAGTGTTTAGAATAGTTTTTCAGAAGAGTAGAACATCGGAGGAAAGGAATTCAGCGCAATCGGAGATGTATTGTTACCTTTAGATCAACCTCTGACTTTGCTTGATCACCTTCCTTTGCTTCCCGAACTACTGGTTTCAACTGAATATTTATAAAAGAGTCCGATTTTGCAGCTTTTGGGGGAGGTATGAAACGTTTCTTCGTTTCCTCTTTCTGTGTAAATAGTTATTTAGATTTGATTGTTTTTTATTTAAATATGTAACAAGTGTTTATTAGAAGTACACCAAACTAATAATGTTGTTTGAATTATAAGATTTTTTATTACTTACTAAAAAAACTTACCTTTAATTCTGCTTTGTTGTTTACGAGCTCAGTCTATTTCCGGAAAGGAAAGACAAGTATGTACATAAACGAACATGGAAAAAACACAAATTTGTATTAGTTTACATGTATGAGAAGTACGAGTTTAACATATTTTGGAGACGAAAAATACAATCATAATCTTGTACATGTAAAAACGATAAATTCTATAAAAATAGTATAAAGACGTCACAAAAACATAGGTACAGACGTTACACAATTCAAAGGGTAACAAGTATTATTTACTACTGTGTAAAAGTATGTATTGTGTATTTGGTGTTTAAATATTGTATTCCATGTTGGTATGGGACTCTATTTAAATTAAATATAAGGTCATATTTTACTAATAATTAACTTTATATAGAAGTAAATGGTAACCAGGTATCATATAGAGCAGCTTTTGTTTTAAAAAAACAAACAAGATTACCACTATTTATGCTGATAGGGTATAAAACGAATCGCCATTGGATTGTATATTCAAATCTTTCAAATGGCGAATTAAGTTAGTATTAATGAAAATATGGGAAATATTTAGTATTAACTTGGAGAAGTAATACGTACAAGAATATAATTATAGTACAGGGGATACTGATAATATAAAAAACATTTTGAAATGTTATTCATCAGTTTCATGAAATAAATAACAGCTCTGTGTTTACTAAAGGTATCAAAAAAGCATTTTTTTATATAAATATTTGTTGTTTCTTTTAAAGTAGTATCTGCTATGCTACGACATCTGTCACACATAGCCTATTGTACTAAGGATCACATTCAGTATTTGAAACTATTTTTGTTACACTGAAGTACTAATATGATAAATTTAAAAATGTTTTTTCTTTCTCAGTATTCATTTTAAAGATAAACATATAGATCAGCCTGTTTGTTAAAAAGCGTTATATTTTTTACAAAGGTCTAGGTACTTAGAAAGCACAAGCACAAATTTTACACGTAATAACAAGTTAACATTTCAAAATATGATTATATTAGACACCATTGATAATTGTTGTAATTTGTTAACTGATTAGTATGATATAATCAATATTGACTTTTTAAAGTGGTAAATGTTTATCCAATTATTGTGGAATCAGTTTCTGATTTGAGTTATAGTATAATGAGTTGGGGTAGTTTTCGAAATATTTCTTATTTCACGGTCTTTTTAATGAATGCTCAAAGTGTGAATGATATTAGTTGTTACAGTGCACTGATAATCAGCAAAACTGATTGTAACTTTTAGTTTAAGGTATCTAAAATAACTGTTAATTGTGATAAAAGTTATAAACTGTTAAACATTTATTGTTACAATAGCCCCTAATAGCTATAAAATTATTTTTACCATAATGTGGTGCATTGATAACAGGAAAGTCATCTTCAGGTATAAATACCATAGGATCGTACTTTCGAACCTTTAAAATGGCAGGGATACAAGATAAGAATAGCCGGGAAACAAATATAGAAATAAGTTAGTTCATGCATTTCCTGATTAAATTTCAGGGATAAGTAAAATCAATTTTTAAGGTGCACAAAATCTATATTTGCTTTCTAATTAAAATCTGTACACATCATATTAGTTGTACGATCATGATAAATTTATATTTCTATAAACTTTGTCCACCAATGTAGGTTATAATTGCACTTAATCGTAATATGTTAATATATTCACAAGAACGCATAATCATTAATAACTAGCCATTAATCTAATCTACATTTAGCTGTTTGATATATTTAAACATGTATCTACAACATATTAACACCAGCCATTTAACGAGAACATTAACATAGAGCGAATGATTTAACATATAGCAAATTTTCTTATTACGCAGCCAATAGAATATAAAATTAAACCAATTGCTATTAATAAACTAACACGTTTACAAATTACGACATATATTTGCAACTGAAATGCCAAAAGAGCCAATTAGCATCATAAAGGCGCGTTTTCATAAATTTGTTTACCGGTACATCTTCTGATTCTTCAATTACCGGTGTATCATCTTCCGGAACAAAAGCCAATGGGTCATATTTTCGAACCTTTTAAATAATTTTAAAGAGTTAGTAAGAAAAAGACAGATTGGTGTTAAACAAACATAAACAATTTGTATGTATGTACACTTAAAGCAATATACGTTTCACTAAGTCGAAAGCGAGAAAATCCGCTACAGGTCAACGAAATGATTAATTCAATGTTTTGGTATAACTTGTGGACAATTTAGATGAAATAATGATACAGTTTTTGTGTGCAAAGTTTGCATATTTGATATTTAAATGAGTATAGTCCATACTTATTTAAAACAATAATTAATCTTTCGTTTTATATTATTGTAAGTAGAAAAAAGTAGTTGTAGAAAAGAGTCTGTGTTAATTCAAATATCTACTTCTACATTTAGATACTATGAAACACTACTTCTAATATTTGTACAATGTGCACCAAGAGAACATAAAAATATATTCGCTGCTACAGTGTGCGTAGTTAATTTCATCTACCAATTATTGCGTAAAAAAAATTCGAGCAATTTGAGCAAAGTTTTTACCGGTTTAAGTTTTGGTTTCTCGAATACAGGCTTATCATCATCTGGTACATATGCCATAGGGTCATATTTTCGAACCTTTTAAATAACCATAAAATGTTAGTATGAAAGAAAGATAGGAATAGAAGACATATATACATGTACAAAACATTCAGTATTACATACATGCAGCTTTGACTAGAAAATACGTAACATTCATAATAATATGTCAAGCATGATGAAAAATAAATCACTAATGGTACAAAGGAAATGTTTTTCTACATTAGTTCTAACTATATAGCCAATAATTCCAACTACGTATAAGGTTCTACTATAATTTAAATTTGTTATATATGTTTCTTGCTTCAGTGCCAATTTTTCAAATTACTGTGCCAATTTTTCTAAGTACTGTGCCAATTTTTTTTTTAAAATATAAAAAACATGTATATTTCCTATATTTACTCAAAGCTATGAGCTATAAAAAATTTCATTAAGTTTTACCGGTTTTTCTTCAGCATTTTCATTAACCGATGTATCATCAGGTACATATGCTAACGGGTCATATTTTTGCACCTTTCAAATAATTTTGAATTAGAACATATATTGAATAAAATGAGATATGTTCAAATTTATTAGGTCAAGATTCGCCAAAACTCTTATAAGCATTTTTGGTGATGTCCGCAAAAATTATATTGGTATTTAAAGCCTAATATAAATTTCTTCATTGAGGTCATTTATTCAGAAAAAACATAATTTTAAAAATTCAAAAGTCTGCACTATCACTAAAAAGAAGAAATTCTGAATAATAAATCCACTATGGAAGGATCAAGAATTTGGCTGCTCTAGTATTTTATTAAAATTGATATATTTTTAAAAATAAATTTTATCATTTTAAAGGCTAAATGATTTTGAGCAAACCACTTCAAAATGCGTTTGTTCCAAAAAATATTCGTTAAAAAATAATTGGAAAATATCTGAAATTCTGATTTTAAATGAATGAATAAGTATAACTTAATTTTGATAGTTTTGAACAATTTCTTTTTAACAATTAAGTAATTATTTAATTTACCGGTTCAGTTACGTCTACCATTGGCTCCTCAATTACTGAAGTATTCATCAAGTACATAAGCCAATGGATCGCATTTTCAAACCTTAAGATATTAAAGAAAGAATATAATGATAAGGAGTCAACACTAAGGCATATACATCATTCATAATAAGGTCGAGATTTTAAATTCAATAGTATTGCTTATATGCTTTCGAAAATAAACTAGTAATTAAATGAATTTTTTAAAAATGTTTGCCATTAAATTGAATTTAAATCTTTATCCATAACTTTACGTATTTAAAAACAATTATACTTACAAGAATATGTATGTTAAAATATGTTAACACAAAGAAAAATAAAATTAGTATTATTATCAATAGATAAGTTGTCTTTTCCTAGTTACAAATCTACGAAATTGTACTCTAAACTACTTGAGAGAAAAAAACATGAAAAACTGTGCGTAGAATAACTACCGTATATCTACATTTTGGTTAATTTATTATTTAATTGCAGTATTTATTTAATCGTGATTTTCAAATGCCAATAAATAATGTATTCATTACCGGTTTTTCTACTACAGATTTTAGAACAGGTAATACATGTATCATCATCAGGTATGTAATCCAATGGGTCATATTTGTGGATTTTCAATGTTATTTGTTAGTCAGAAATAGAAAAATGTAGAATAAAAGAGAACAAGAAATCAGACAACCTTGCATTCCAAATAAGTTTAAATTTTTCAGACAAACATATTAAAGAAGAATGTTAAAAGATGTTAGTAATAAGAAAAGAAAATTAGCAATGAATAAATTAGTGAATGCAATTCGAACTGCAAGTTTCTCAAATAATATTAATATACTAGATATTATTTGTCAATCATCTACAATTGCTCTACTTAAATGTGTAAATTACTATTTTTTATATATACTTTTTTGTTATTAGTTTAGCCCTATTTACCTTCTTAAAAGCAATAATCCATCTAACTACATATTCTATCAAATTTGTGGTTTCTAACATACGCATATCAAAGATGATGATTATTTCATCTTTAAAAACTGTGCTCTACACAGAAAATTCGTTTTTTTTTATATAGTGAATTAGTTGTGCTCAAAAACTTTGTTTTCCTTTTCAAAATTTTGTTAAATTAATCGTGTCTAATTAGAAAATTTAATTCAAACGCCAATTATGTTTTTTTATATTATTACCAAATTATTTTCTGGCTTTTCATCAAGATCAGGCCAGCCATCATCCGTAGGTTCAAGTTCATCAAACTTTTTGACCTTTCAAAAAACAAGAACAGTAGTTGAATAATAAAACTAAGTGCGCAAATAATGTAGGTGCTTTGTTTATTTAAGATAACTACTTATTTCTAATTTTAATTTTTATTAAACTACTTTACGATAATATTATATGCAATAAATACTGTCCATCCCCAAAAATTATTTAATATCTCTTTTTTATTTAACTACTTTATTTTGCTTATATTTAGTAGTGTATTATTCTCAATATTATTGAGAAAAAACTTCCTATCTTTATAAACATGTTAATTAATTAGTATGGAAAATAGTTCAAAAAAATTGAGGATATCATAAGCGCCATTTGTAGTATAAACTGGTTATTAAAATCAGCCGATTCATAACTAAAATCCATTTATTTTAAATTAGACATTGGTAGATTAAAAAACCTATCCAGTGTGTAGCATCTAAGAATAATATTACTTGCTTTACAACTTCTTGTTGTCAGTATCGGATTCTAATATAAACATTTCTCAATTTAAATAAGTAACGGAATTATAATAACCAGTGTCTACTGATCAACTTAATTGGCAAATAGCGATGAAATTAATATTTATGTTAAAGCAGTATAATTATTGTAAGTTTCCACCTACTTTATTTTAGCCAATTTAAATTACTTAAAAAAACTGTGCTTGAAACATTATTTTACCAATTAATAATTAAACATTTTTTTGCTTAATTTTTTTTAGCGCAATGCAACTAATTTCAATGTTTATTACCGGTTTTATGACAGGTGTTTCTGTAACAGGTGGGTCTTCCTCAGGTATAAATGCCAAAGGGTCGTACTTTCGCAACTTTAAATTATGAGAAGAGTTAGTAAAGACAGAAAAGTTGAAGAAACATAGTGCTTATCATTCAGATACACAAACAATCAAGCATTCTTAATTGTGTAGTTATAGTCGTAGTTGTTCATACGCAACTCACTTTTTGTAGAATTTTGCAGGTCTTTCCAA
The DNA here is from genome assembly GCA_033557685.1 of Sperchopsis tessellata. Taxonomy (NCBI): domain Eukaryota; kingdom Metazoa; phylum Arthropoda; class Insecta; order Coleoptera; family Hydrophilidae; genus Sperchopsis; species Sperchopsis tessellata. The sequence goes on from JAWQRN010000556.1 coordinate 12,636, forward strand.
CGGAATCTTGAAGTACTAAGAAACAATTTCATTATTTTAAATGAAGTGCTTATAAATGAAAAGTAATATTAAATAAAGTATGTTTTTTTGGTTACGAAGGGTCCAGCAAAATCAATACCTTAATGTTAAAAAGGAGAATATTGATGTTGCAGCTAAGAACTGAAATTTCCAAATCTAGAAACATACAGCCAAACTGTAGAAGTGCAGCAATGAAAACAACTGTGACTATAACTAATGAAGTTATTAGTGAAAAAAGACAAGAAATTTAAAAGAAAGTAAGAGTTATTATAATTCAGCTAACTATTTGTATCAAATTTCTATATAACTGTACGATTTACGAGTAAAAAAATTAAAACAGTGGGTTTTTAAGTTGTTTTTCTAATAAAATACCAAAAAAAAAACCTACATCTAACTACTACATTATTATTTATTATTATGATGTGCTATCTATTTACTCGTGTGTAAAGTCATCCGAAAAGTGTAAGTGAACAAATCTACAGGTGCCTATAATTTAAACTGAATTTTATCCCACGCTTTTAATAAAATACCAATTACTGTTATCTCATTCTTTTACCGGCATAAACGTTGGCTCATCGTCTATTACAGGCCAGCCATCTTCCTCAGGTTCTAACTCATCCAGATCAATAATCTTTGGAACCTTTTAAATGAGTATGAAATTTAATGTAAGTAAATTATCAAATATTATTAAAAGTTTTTGTTTTCAAAACTAGTTATGATTAGTAACAAAGGTACTATCTTACAAAATTTAAAATACTTCCACATAAAACCGTAAATATATAATTTCAGAAAAAGTCTCGAGCATATCTTAAACAAAATACTAAAAAGGAAGTTGTTTTTATTGAAATAATTTTGTGGTTCGTAGCTTTGAATGCATATTCTAGTTAGTGGCAAATGGAATAGAATAGATAGCTTATTATATAGAGAGGTATGTAATTGAAAGACTTATTCGTTAATTTTCTCGCATTAAAATGATTCAATTAAATTTTTGTAAATGTGATTTGAGACTTTCTAATAATATGCCTTTCAATTAATAAAAAAGAACAAACAGAAGTATACATATACCACAATAAAGATTTAGTATTAAGAAAAAGATGCAAATAATAATTTGCAATTTTTATCCTAAATGAAGAGATGATATGACACATCACTTTTATTAGCATTATTTCTATTTTCTACCACTTGATGAATATAGAATGATGCTACAACTACTTTGGCAAATCGTAAGCAAGTTATTACAGCTGCTAGTAAATATATACCGGCTTAATTTGCAGCTTTTTTTGAGAAGATAAGTCATCTTCAGACTTTTGTGCCATAGGGTCATTTTGTAGGACCTTTAAATAGGTGATGTTCAGTTAGTTACAAAGGAACTATGAAAATTAATTATAAATATCTTATAGCACCAAAATGTTAGTACAAAAATATATAGAATAGATAAGTTAAAAAGCACACTACGTACAATAATATATCATAATTTAGTTATTTTGCAAATTTAAATTTTTGCTTAATTTGGCTCTACTAAAAATTTTGCGAAACGTGCATGACCATATTAAATTTTGCTTTGAATTCTCTAATAAATATTGAAATAAATGCAATAGCGACATTTGCAATAATTGTAATAAAGTAATTTTACCGGTTTCGAATCTTTTTTTTCTACGAGTGGCGCTTCAACCGTTAGTGTGCTGATAAATGATTTTTCAGGCACTGGTTTGTCAAGTGTAAGTTTGTTGGCAGTTGGTTTGTCCACAACTGTCTTATCCGCAACTGGTTTTTCAACTGTGAGTTTGTTCGCAGTTGGTTTGTCCGCAATTAACTTATCCGCAACTGGTTTTTCCATAATTGGTTTTTCAGCAACTGGCTTTTTGATGTCTAACTTGTCAGTTACCGATAATTTGTCGGTAACTTTTTTATCCGCCACTGGTTTGTCAGTAGCAGGTTTGTCCTGGACTTTTTTATCTGCTACTGGCTTTTCAACAATAGGTTTATCTACAGCTGGTTTATCAACAACTTTATCGGCAGTCTTTGTGTCCTTATAAATAAATAATTTTAAGTTAGTCACAAAACATTTCTAAAAATAATGTAAAAAGTTTTTATCATGTATACAAAAATATGAGTGTTTTTACTGAAAGGTAATTTAAAGGGATTCTGGAGTCAAATTATGTTATATATTTTTTTCTGAGATCCTTAAAAATGTTTTTTTAGAAAATGATTGTGTGAAATATATTTATAAAAAGCATAAAACATAAATGAAAATAACATTCAGTCGTCAACATAATATACAGCAAAAATATTTACTAAAAAAAATAAATATATAGGAAATAAAATATTCATTTGTTAATGGTAGTAACAATAAAATATTAGCTAAGCATTTTGTACTAAAATTATTTCAACTCACTACAATACTGGTTACCTCAGTATAAATATTATTATTTAACAAATAAATGGTGTTTCATGTAAATAAAGGAACTTCTTTTTACTCATGATTTTGTTTATTTGATTACTTAAAGAGTTCTTCTTACCCTGTATTTAGAATAGCTATATTTATTAAGAAAAGAGGTGTTAAAATGTTACAAGAAGAAATAGAATATAGAATAGGTAGTAAAATAAGATTTTTTGGATAACTTCAGTATCGTTATCCAATGTGAGGGGAGTTAAAGCACAATTTATAAATTATTAAGATAAAGTATCTTAAAATTTTCAACTTTTATAATATAATTTTAAGAAAGATTAAAAAAGAACTTAGCTGAAAAAAGTTTGTATTTTGAAGCAACTGTGTCTGTTATTCCTAAATCTGCAATGGTAAGTTTTTAAAATAAATGATGCAAGAACGATTTGAGATTTTGACAAAAACAATTTGACATTTTTCTTTATATTTTATAATGATTTTCGGACTACGGAATTTAAAACTAATGTCATATTTGAAATAAACTTTCAGATTCAAATATGATATCGACGCTGAAATTACTGATTCTATAAACCTTAAGATAATTTACAAACAAGTAAATATCTATTATCCTAATACTCTGAAGTCTTTAGCTAAGATTATTGCAATGGCTTTCATATATATGACCCCAGTAAATTAAAAAAAAATCTATGATGCACACATACTTGAAAAATTGACCATAACAGTTTACGATGTAACATTACATGTATATGCTTCAAAATGGAAGTCAGATAGAATGTTAATGAGAGAATAGAGTAAAAGTAACCACTATCTAATAAATGCGGCTAAAATTACGTATGAAGTGTGCTGTTGCAGTAGCATTTTTGTCGTAAAAAATTATTACCACATTCACTTCAGTTACGCTTATAGAAGCAGGAGGTTTGTCTTCAGGTTTGTAAGACATAGGATCGTACTTAGGACCCTTTAAAATAGAGTTGGTTAATAGAAATAAGAAATTAGGTTGTATTAAACTAATGTTTCAGGTGTGTACTGATGTAATAAGAAGTGTGAAGTGGAAAATTAACCGCAATTTGAGTTTTTACATAAATGTACAAGATATATTTGAAGAAAATATCCATGTATATACAGGGTAGTATGAATTTTAAATGGGTATACCTTTTTCAGCAATGTGGCTTTTTGTAAATTATCTTCTGCAACCTTGATTTCGGGCGCTTCTGCTTTTTTGGCTTGTACTGGTTTAAGTCCAAATTTATTAAGTATAGGAGCAGGTTTTTCGGGTTCTTTAGGTTTAGGTTTTGCTGTATCTAGTTTTTTGACAGGTGTTGGTTTTAATTCTGGTTTTATTTCTGGTTTTGTTTCTGGTTTGGTCTGAGGTTCCGATATAGATTTTCTTGTAGCAGGTGCTTTGTCTTTTTCAGGTTCTGCTAATTTAACTTCAGGTTCTGATGGTTTCCTAGCTTGTGGTTCAGGTGTTTTATTTCTTAACGTGTCAAGTGTTTTTTTAGATTCTGGCTCTGAAATGGTATCAACTCCTTTTTTAGAGTCAGGTTCAGGGGTTTTCTTTCTGTCTAGTGGTTTTTTAGGTTCTGGTTCGAGTGCTTTTTTAGTTTCTGCTGGTTCACTGGGTTTGGTAGCCGTAGGCTTGGCTTCGATATCATTTGTAGGTGTAGGTGTCTATGTATGTATTAAAAGATAGTTAGTACACAAATCTACATAAATACTACAGTGAAAGGATGAATGAATATGGAGCTTCATTAACAATACTCACCTTTTCTTGAGTAACCGCTAGTTTGTCTGATTTGGTTACCTAGAATAATAATTTTAATATTGTAGATTATGAAGCTTTCATTTTTTTTGTCATAAAACTCACTATAAAGCAACTTAAAGAAACCAAAAATATAAAGAACGAAAAATAGAAAAAAACAAAGAATTATAATGCAGCGAAAAAAATGAAAGGTATACAAAATGTCAAAGAAGATACCAAAGAGAATCTTTTATAATAAAATGCAACGAAATAATAAAGCAAAAGAAAACTAAATAAAAAGATAATGAAGCGAAAATATGAAGCCATCGAGACTCAAATAAGATCCAAACAAGATCATCAAGCAAAAGTATTTCAACCCAATCCGAAAACCTTGAAGTCAAATGAATTGAAGCTTTCATATACAAAAAAATATAAAATAATATAAATAAAAAGTGCTGAATAAGCAAAAGAACAAATACCTTTTTCTGTTTTTCTTCAACAACAGAAGAACGTCTTGATTCAGACTTAGTTTCTTCATCCTATTTGTAAAAAAAAACCATTAAGCAAAAGACCAAACCCTAACAAAAAGCAATATAATACCTTTTTAATAACTGTCTTTTTATCTTTAATGGTTTCACCATCTTTAACAATCTAAAAGAGGTAAACAAGTTTAGAAGATTTAGAAACAATTAATAACCGTAAACGTGAGTACCTTTTCCTCAGTCTTAACTAGTGAACTCCTACGAGATTCTGATTTAAATTCCTAAAAATTAATACAAAAATGTTTAACTGTTTTGTTTTTTTTTTGTGCAGACGTAGATAATATACCTCTTTAATAGAAGATTTCCTTGTAGTCTTTTTCTCAGGTGCTTTCAAAGAGTCCTAAAATAGTCCAAGATATTGTTCATGCAATTCGAAGGGAAATACAATGTATGTAAACTTTTGAGTTGAGGATGTAGAAACAAAATTTGGAATTTTTATAAACTTTGGTATAGAAGGGTTTTCAGATGCGATGAAACGTTACAGCATGCAGCAAAGTGTCTATTACTTTTAGTGTTTCCAATTTAAAATTGGAAAAATTTGGAAAACTATCACATATTTTTATAAAATTTGGTGCAGAAGTGTTTTCAGATACAATGAAACCTTACAGCATGCAACAAAGAGTCTATTTATTTTAGTGTTTCCAATTTTTAAAAGGAAAAATCTCAAAAATTATCAGAACTAATTGAAATTACAGTAAATCATTACTGACTCTTCTGTTCATTATCATCAATTATTTTGCATTTTTGATGCCAGTTTTGATTCTTGTAAAAAATGCATTGGAGACATGAAATTATATAAAAATTTTGAAAAAAATATGCAAGAGAATTTTAGGATCTTGCAAGCTGTTATAGAAATTTTCTAATTTCATACGATTCAACTTAAAATATTACAAATATTGTATCATATAACACACCTTGTCAGCATCCTTTTTGGGTTCTGCTTTCTTGCTTACATCATTCATTTTTTCTTCTTTTTTCTAATGTAATAAACATGCCCAGGTTATTTTAGCACTCTTGGCAGTCAAAATATTGGTAAATTAAATTAAAAAATAACTTACCTCTTCAATTTTCTCAACTTGTTTCTTTTCAACTTTCTTCTCTTCTTTCTTTTCTTCTTTCTTTTCAACTTTAACTTCCTCCTTTTTCTGAAAAAATTTACACGTTAGTAATTGCCCGTTTTTTGTTTATAAAAATAGCCATTTCGCCTTTATGGTGAGAAAATTTTCACAGGTTGACACTTATTATTATTTTATTATAAACCCTAAAATAATGCTCCTTATTTTATTGGTTCTAAAGAAAAGATGACACATAGGCAAGTGTTAAGGTGCGAGTGAGCAGATTTCTTCTAGATGTTGAAATCAAAAATTGCAAGTAGGTTTCGTTTTATAACTATTAGACATGCATTCATTTTTTTATCAGGTGAGACTGTAACCAGAAAATGCCAAAAATATAACTATTGCAGTGAAACATAATAAAAAAAAACAAATTTGGATTAGAAAAACTCTTTCTTTGATATAATTTTGCCTTAACAGTTTATAATTGAATACGGTCTCCCCTGAATGGTTATAGAACCCTACAAAAATAAGCATTTATGTACAGATAATTTTCTGCTTTTTAAAACAGAAAAATTATTTATTTCTTTGGGCAATGTTAGCATCTGAACAAAATGGACAGATAGTGTAAATATTACCTAAATGTCATAAAAATCAATGTCAAAAAAACAAAAAAAATGCATTAATTTGTGTTAAGTGTTGTAAGTTACTTGATGAGAACTATAAAATGAGGAGCAACTTGAGAAAAGTTCAGCAGGTATGTACCTTAGCGTCTGCGCCATTTTTAATGATCTGTTCAGTTGTGTCCTATGGAAAAAGTTGAGTTAGAGAGTAATAATATGTTGTATAATATGATAAAGTATGTATTTTTGTAAGTGTACCTGGTCTGACAATAGTTCTTCACTACTTTCTTCCGATTCTGAGACTTCCTCATCACTTTCAGGTTTAACCTTTATTTTAAAACACATAGTTAGTCACAATTATTACATTTATATTAAACAGACATGTAACATTTTAAATTTTTGAGCACATTAGAACATGTAATACAAATTAGAAATATAATTACAACAAGATTTGAACGATCCAGATAGTAATACAAATTATTATTGACTGTACGTGTTTAGAACAGGAAGTTGCTCTAAATGTTGTGTGTTAACTTAAATTGATTAGCATCTGAATGGCTGAGTATTATGAGTATTAATTGAATATTCTAGTAAAAAGTAACTGATAAAATGTATGGTGAAATATGAGATATTGTTGCCTCTCTGTTTTGTGCTTTATGTATATAAACAGACATATAGATGTAACTCTCTTGATCTACATAGTTTACAAAACATACACCAGGGAGATAGCAATAGCTCCTATTTCACCATGAAATTTAATGGCTACAGAAGACAGTTTACATTTATAAATGATTATTATTATTAAAAAATATATTCTTACCTTTTCTTCCGTCTTCTTTTTCTTCTTCTCTTCCTCCTCTTCCTCTTCCTTCTTTTCCTGTTTCTTTTCAGTCACAGTCAAAGTCGCTAGTGATTCATCTACTCCAAACTCATTCTTAGCAACAACTTTATAGGTTGCTGAGTGAGAGATTTTACATTTAGTAATGGTTAATCGAGCTACTGTGCCATCAAAGGTAATCTTAGTGTCTGATGATTCACTAAGAACAACAGTATTTTTGTACCATGTAATTGTAATGGTTTTATCTAATACTTTAAGTGATGTAATGAAGTCTGCAGTTTTGCCTTCTTCAATTGTCTAAAAAAATTTCAGAATAGTACAAACACTCTTAATGCACAGCGTCATATAACTTACGACATTTGTTAATTTGCTAAGTTTTGGCTTTTCTCCTTTTGGTTTTTCTTCTGGTGGAAGTTCAGTGACTTCTACGCTCTGTGAGGTCGCTTCACCTTTCTCATTCTTGGCAACCAATTTATAGAAACCTTTATCTGTTTTCTCAACATTTTCTATTTCCAATTTGACAGCAAATTCACCCTGTAGATTTAAAGAGTAAATTAATAAAAGTACTAAATAAAACTGCAGTTGTGCTACTTACGTCTTTCACTTGTTCTACGTGATACTTATGCCTGCTGCCTTCTTTTACGATAGTTTCTTCTTTAAGCCATGTGCAAATAGGTGCGAATTTACTGATTACCTTGCATTCCACAATGACGGTTCTTTTCTTGATGATTTTAATAACCTTTGGTTTTTCCTTAATTACCGGAATAATTTCAATATTTAATGTCAAGTTTGCATTTAATTCCCCAAGCGTATTTTTAATGTTGCATTTGTAGAGCCCAGAATCATCCATGCCCGGATCTGTTAATTCTAATTTAATGTAATACACTTCTTCCTCAATTTTTTCATAGCTTATTTTAATTTTGCTAGATTCTGTAACTTCTTTGCCTTCTCTGTACCAAATAATTGTTGGTTTTGGATTTGCGCGAACCTATTAGAACGTATAATGGAATTAGGAATATGTTTTTGTTTGTTTGCTGGAGTAAAATCTACCTTGCAATCCATAATAACTAACTTTCCTCCTTGATGAGAAGTGATACGTGGCTTCTCAACAAATGTAGGCCCATCACCTTCTGGTTCTGGTTCTGCTTCAATGTTGAGATTAAGATTGGCGTTGCTTTCACCGAATTCATTTTTAACGTGACATCTGTATGTACCACCATCGGCGGCAGCGGGATCCTATACGATGAATACCATATTATATAAGTGAGTGAGATATTGATTGAAGACGATATAATATACCTTGATTTCGAGTGATAATTCGTATACGTGTTCTTCGACATCGATCACTTTCATAGTAACCTTGGATGACTCTTTAACAGCTGTCGTTCCTCGGAACCATGTAACGTCTGGTTTAGGTTTAGCCTTGCATTTACATTTCATAGTGATAAGTGTACCACTTTCATTTGGAATAATTTTTGGTTTTTCAATAAAGGACGGTGGGAAACCTGCCGCATCATCTCCACCTGCAAATACACATACGTGAGGGCATGCAAGGGCAGGCTCTATAACATCAAGGCCATGCTCATGCAAATACAGTACAAGTAGTAGAGAGTAGGTAAACTGGGTGGGCTCCTCATCACACGGACTGGCTGCAACATATCTCAAACATCAGTAACGAACGGGATGGGCTAGCGCAGGTAGACGATACACAAGACGATACAAAAAAAATCTGCGCATCATACCTTGGAAGTTAAGTGATATGTTTGCATTGCTTTCGCCGTAGTTATTGAATGCGTTACAGCGGTAGTTGCCACCGTCTTCGCGCGTAGGATTTGATATTTCAAGTGTAAGCAAGTACGTATCTTTTCCTGTCATCATCCTAATCATACGCACACGTGAATTGTCTGATATAGCTTTGCTTCCTTGGAACCACATGATGTCCGGTGCCGGATTGGCTTCTAGTACACACTCCATAACGAGGACATCACCTTCTTGTCGAATCGTTGGCTTCTTCGGAAAACGTGGAGCCTTCCCATCAGGAATTCTGCGGAATAGAATGCATGTATTCGTTCCAAACATGTCGAGAATAATACTGTCTATCTTACTTTGGTTTGTCATCCCCTTGAAAGTTTAAATTTATGGTGGCAGTCCCGACGCCGTGTTTGTTTCTCGCAACAGCACGATATTCTCCCTTGTCGGTATTGGTAACATTAAAAATCTCCAATCGTGCCAGATAGTATAGTTTCTGATCAAGTTGCATTGACAGTTTGAAGCGACCTCCCTCCTTCAATTCTTCTTTTCCATGAAACCTGCGCGTTTGCATGTCAATAGATACTCGTTGTCGAGTGTCTTAATAATTCGCATATACATACCACTGAAGCTCTGGCTTAGGCTCTCCCACACAACGACATTCGAACATGATCTTGGCGCCATCATCGGTTTGGCGGATGACCGGTCTCTCGGTGAACGTCGGTTTGATGCTTGGAACTTCTGGTACTGGAGCCTCATCGCCTAGTGCAGAAAGTCTCCTAAACTGGCTATCAGGCTAATGGACAGCCAGCAACACTCGCGCAAATAAACAATGGTCACGGAAAAGCTCAGCTTTTAATATCGCCCTAACAGTGTTAAAAATACAATGCTGAAATAAAAGTGTAACATTTGCAAGAACATGGCCTTTCAGAATATTATTTATGGATACAAATACTGATGTGTAAGAAGAGTGTCCGGGGGCATCACAGCAGCGATTAAACTAGGCTAAAAATTTGAAAAATGTCTCAGCCGAACATCCACATTTGCGCCAAAGCGAAATGTAGATACAAGGATGGACTGCGAACAAAATGAAAAAACTGCTTCTAATCTAGGCTTTTGGGAAACAAAATCTCACACAAAATGTCGTTACCAATGTACACGGATTAATAATGGATATGTTAAAAAACAGCAAATTAAAAGCTGAGCTGAGATTAAGCGACAGTTAGTCCATTGTACTGTGCACGAGTGCTGACTTACTTGTCCTTATACAGCTGCCAAAAAGGTGCCAAAACTAGAAGTATTTATGTACAAGGGTTAAAATGGGATTGATATTGGTATTGATTTGAATGCACCATGTATGATATTATTTATAATCGTTTGATAGAGTAAGACACACTGTGTGTAAATATGATTGATAATTGCAGCTGCATTCTTCGTGCGATAAGCACTTAATATAGGACCATGGCGCCACGTTGTTAACAAGCTGAAAACTAAAAGCTTCTGCAGTTATTAGAAGTTAATTGTCACTCCCAACTAAATAGCTTTTTCTAACTATTTACACTAAGTAATGCTAAGCTCATATTTACAATCAAATGTAAAATGGAAATAATTACAGCTGAAAAGCTAACTTTTATCATTTCTAATATGAAAATGCGGAAGAAGGAACAACATAAAAAGCTTCAAAGGGGGTAAACGTGCACTTACTGTCAAAGTTGAGACTAATCGTAGCGTTGCTTTCTCCCAACTCATTCTTTGCAGTCACTTTGTATTTGCCAGCATCCTCAACTGTGACATTTTGAATTTCAAGTGTTGCAAAGTACGAGTGTCCATCTTTGTCTATTCTTAACTGAAATTCAAACGAAAACCACATATTACAACTGTCATACAACAACATAAACATTATTATTTATATGCTCAATCAAAAATGAATACCCACTTAAAGATCCACATACAATCTATATCAATTGCATAACTTTGTGGTGAAAACAGTTTTGTTATATCTAGACTCTAATTGAAATAGGGTCCAAAAGGAAAGTACCACGGATCATGTTAAATGTTACGGCATTGTTAAAATAGAATTAACCCAATACAGGCCAGCACTGAGCTTAAAGTCATTGCCACTAAAACTACCCTAGACTATAAGTTTTCATTACCAGCTGAGCAATGATTAGCTAAATTTAGGGAAACCTCTAGTCAGTAACAACAATTGATATACAAATCTCACTCTCATGCATCTATTTGAAAGTGTTGTTCCATCATTGGAACTGATTCTAGTGACCTTCCATTTCCTAATGCATAGCTCTACAACTGAGATAATACACAGGTACAAATACACAGCTGGATGTGTGAATTTTTCATGAAGCAAGTAGGTGTTTTTATATATATTCATTCACTATTTATCACTTTCATAACCTGTTATAAAAATGTGATCTGAAAATGAAATGAATGAATGAATGAATGAATGAAAGATTGATTGTTATATTTTTGAAAATCCTTATTTCTTCTACTAAGAATTTATTAGGTAGGTAAAACAAATATCTGCAACTTGGAAAACCTGTCTCTCATGAGAATACAAGTTGAATCTTCAATTATAAAAAATGTATAGAAATGCCTAGGATTAATTTGATATATAGCAGGCTTACGACAAATAGGGCCCACATGATAAAAGAGCATTGGAGTCTAAATATAATTAATAGGTAAGCCTATGTATGCGAATTCAATCACCGGTTGTTATTTAGGTAGAAAATTATAAAAGTCCTTAGCTCCATGAGAAAACTAATGACTTATGACTTTATGAATATAATTTGCATGCAATAGAACGAGATTTTATATTTTCAGAAGCTATTTTCTATTTCCTTCAAATTCTTTACAATGACACAAGCAGTTTGTAGGTCGTACTTTCTTTGCGATTTGGCGCTCCTCCAATTCAATGATTGATTTATAATGGGAAATCAGATAGCCGTAGCAATCAATCATAGATTGCGATGAAGCTATAAATCAATATAAATCACATCCTTGTCAACAAAATTAAAAATTTCTGTTTTGAGACATTTTAATTGGTACTTATATAGAATTTAATTTAAAATATAGATGCCTAATCTGACAAGCGGAAAATTTATAATTATTCTACAAGTGTATGGGTTATAATAAATTGTTGTTACGGTTTATTTTAAAAATATTTATTACGATGCTAAGAAAATTCGTTTATATTTTCAATATAATTTATCCACCTGTTGTTTTTGTTATTCAAACGTAATTTCATCTGGTCCAATGAACTTGAGGTTCAGTTTTGTCATCAGTTATCATGTAAGATGACAGTTTTATATTATTGTACGAAATTTAATTGACTAAATTTATTGCTGGTTTAAAAATATAAAATTGGTTTGCCGTTACAAGATTTAAAGATATTCATTTATATATGGCGTAGGAGACAAGTGATGATTTTTAAATTTTCTCACAGGTCTACAAAATGTTTAATAAATCCTCAGTCAACATTTTTTTTACAAGATCATCTGATCTGATGTTTTTTTTAAGAACTTTTAACATTGATTTAGGTACTGTAAACTATATATTTATATATAAGTTGATTTCATGGAAAAGAACTGAAAAATTACTCGGAGTTTAATTGATAATATCAGAGGAGATTTATCTAAAATTCAAAAATTTACTAGTTGGTGAGAATAATTACATAATTTTCAAATTTATTTAAAAATAATTGTTTCTTATATTTGTATATACCTGATAATAATAAAGTTTTGTTACAAAAGCAACAACAATTTTAAGATTTTAAAATTTGTTTAAAAAGATTGTCTTGTATATCTGTGTGTGATTAATAATGCATACTTTTTTGAAATTCAAAATTTTCCTGTGAATTTATTTATTTCACCAAAATTTGAATTTAATAAAGTCCTAAACAGTGTTCTAGTAAAAGGAAAATATTGTATAACAACTGAAAAAAGTATCAAGATTCATTACAAGTACCAAAGGTAACTTTGAAAATAACCACAGGAACGAATTGTGACTACCAATTATGTGTTTATGATTAGGTGGTTATGTTTTGCGAAAAAATGGTTGCGAAGAAAAATAAAAAATAAAATAAAACTACGTGACTCAGCGGTGGCTCGGGTTCGATTCCCAGTCCCGGTGAAAAATCGCAGGGGCTTGGAATTAAATCGAAAAATACAAGATATAAAATTAAAAAAATCAGCGCTAGGCTAAATGGCATGTTCCGAGACCAGTAAAATTAAAAAAAAATAAAAATAACTATTGTAAAATTAAAAATTCTGTGGATAAACATTTTGTGGCAGGGGAATAAATAAATAAATGTGGCAAAGTCCATATTTTAACAATGAAGGTCAGTTTTGGTTTAGGTACATTTAGGTGGAATTTTCTTTTTGATAAACACTAGATGAAAAAGCATCAAATTTGATTTAAAATCCAACTTATATAACCCATATTTTCTTATAAATTTTTAACATTTTTTTTCAATTTTATTGGCCTCGGCACATGCCATTTCGCCAAGCGCTAAATTTTGTAATTTGTTGCATTGCATGTTTCAATTTAATTCCAAGTCCCTGCAATTTTTCGCCGGGACTGGGAATCGAACTCGAACCACCGCGGAGTCTTATAGTTGAAGCCCCAACGCTCTAACCTAACCTAACATTTGGATGTTTGCCAATATTATATTACTATTACCGTTATTTTTGCTCGTTGTGACTTGGACTAGCTTTTAGAAGTTTGTCAGGGCGAATTTTAAAAGATCCTTTAACATATGTACATGGTTTTGTAAATAGTTCTGACATAATACTATTTTTATAATAAAAAAATGATTTAGGCTATTATGTACATAGCTTATTTTAACACATTTTCAAAAAATGAATAATATAAGAAATACCAAAATTTCCAAACCTACCTACCTTTTTATTAGGTTTATGTTTTGTCATCAATTGCCGATTTGAAGCTAAAGAATCTAACATTTTTGATTTTTTTCGATTTGTTCAAGCAGTGGATTTAAAAAATACTATGTAGGTTTGAGGTATATTAAATAGAGAAATTGATTACAATTATCGATCAGAGGCGTAGCTACCATGGTGCAAGTGGTTTTATGTACATCTATTATTCACGGAATTTTAAGTGTTCAATATGGAAACAAAAATCACATGAATCAGTGATTTCAAAAATAGCTAGCCTAATACGATCAATTTGCATCATTTTTTACCAGAAGTATTGAAACCTAAAATACTATATTCTTCAGCTTGCTATACGTTACTGATTTTTAGAAGCTACTTATTTTATCCCTCCAATTTCATAGACGATTTTTTTCCAGATTTAAAATCAACCAGTTAGGTAGGAAAAAAGAAGCTGCTTAAAATAACAAAGTCAGCCCCGCTGTTTAGAAGCTGCTTTTTTTATAATGTAATTTGATGCAAAGGGTTTTAACAAATTCGAAAATCAACCTTTTGATTGGCAGAAACAAAAGAATCTGCATCTAAGAAGCGAAAGACGAACTATTAGTTGTGTAGACCTTTAATTATTTTTTTTTGTTAAATTCCAGACCCGGCGAGGGTGAGGGCCGATAGCAAATAACCATATGAGGGCTCATGAAGTTGCTTTGAGGTGCGCTTTTGACTTTTACAGCAATAAGATCATTATATTTGTGCGTCAATAGGTACTGGGATATTTGCGGTTTTCTAAAGCTGAGCCAAACCATTAATACCTTCTATTCCATGAGCGATATTTAAGATAAATCTTGAGATCCATTAAAATTTGTAAACTCATGCCAATTGTACCGATTCTATAAACTCAAAACAATATATCCCAAGATCTTGAAGGTTCTATAGTATTGTTTTTGAGGTAAGAAATTATTAGCTTTTGTGAGACTCCCTGTATAATTGTGGTCTATCAGTAACTTGAGGTAAAGATATGTGTGAAAATATCCTAAAATATGTTGCAATATTTGCTAAGCCTTGAGCCACATAATCTGTGGGTATGCAGAGCTAAACATAAATAGATTTAGGCCACTTGGACAAAATACAAGTCTAGGAGAATCCTACATTTCTAACCAGAAAGCAAATAGAAGTATCACATATCTGTAGTGGGCGACGGTTGACTGGAATGTTCTATAATTGTAAGGATCTGTCAACCATAGCTTTCAAGATTGGGATCAGCGTAATATTTTCGTAATGCTTTAGTACTAAATAAAATGAATCATCGGCTAGGCTTATTACACAATACTAGTAAGTATAAACGCCGCGATTAATGTCAACACCTTTTTTTGATGATAATATAGAAATTTTGGTAATTGTAGATATTGTGTGGTTGCGAGTAATATTTGGTAAAATCTCAAATAAAGTTGATATACAGTCAGTACTATGTAAAGCGATTAGTATGAATATTGAAAACGGGTACAATTTAGACTTTTATTTTACAAATTATGATTGAATTTTGACAAGCGAAGACGTGAAAAAACCGTAAACGAAAAATTTATGTTGAACTAATTTAAATTTACTATTCGATGGACAGTCTTGTTAGTGTTTTAATTTTTTGCAAAATTGAAGTTTTAAATATTCTATAATTGTATAAATTCTCAAGAAAAACTAATTTAAATGTTTTTTAGTTTTTATTTATTTTTTGTAAAACTGAGTTTTTGAATTTTATTATAAAACATAAAATCAGAACAAGAATCAAAATTTCAGTCGTACATGATACGATTAAGATTTTTGAGTTATTAAATATTTTTCGAAAATTACTTAGGATGTATAGTCAGCCATAAAATGTTTAGTAGGTGGCATGCTATGCACAATGTTATTTAGGTAAATGTATTTTAAACAGTATAT
>JAWQRN010000557.1:0-28430 GCA_033557685.1 Sperchopsis tessellata
TATATATATATATATATATACTAAATCAGTATCTGAAATGCACGGAGAAAATTCAGGAATTGATTTAAAGTATCAAAATAAAGAAAAAAGTTCCAGTTAATATGTGTCATAAAATGATTCGTTTTCCGACTATCTGTCTGTATGTGTTTTTTCTAAAATATTTAATATTTTCAGAACGGTTTGAGATATCGAGTTGAAATTCAGTATGCGTATTCAAGAGTGTATTTTAATCTTTTCAAAATGGCGGCTAAATGTACAAAACAAAACTAAACGAACCTAACAGAAGCCAATTTTTATAACAAACTAACGATACCTCTTTTATTAAGATAGGATAAAACGTGTTGTGAGATTTTCCATTTCACAGTAATCATTTGAGAGCTCTTTATTAACACTTAGGTCTAACAATTTATGAAAAAATGTTGTTTTAGTAGTTTGGCTTAGCCACAACAAACTAGTTTTAAAATCAATGAAATTGGAGCTGTTGAAGTAGTCTAAATCATGTCTTTTAAATTAAAAAAAAAAACTGTTTTAAATATTGTTTTGATAATCATTGCTTATGAATAATTACGTTCCCATTACCCTAACTGTTTGGTAGTAAACTTCCATTATCTGACAGTCTTTAAAATAACGTCGCAAAAGTTTTTGGATTTTTTTGCTGACGGTTTGGAAAATTTTCCAGGTATAACCTTGCTTCATAACTGTTCCCATCAGCCCAACCATAATTATACAAGTTCACTTTTACATTTAAATCGTTCATCACAACAATGAGTATTGTTTTTGTGTCAAATTACTGAACATAAAAACTTAGGTTAGAAACCGGCAACGAAATTAAAGTTGGCGGCACGAATTTCTCAAAAAGATGAAACAGATTTAACTTTTTGCGGTACCACAATTGTAATTAAACATTCGGACGAATATTTCCCGCCGTTAAATTTTAAATTTATCAGTCAATAGGAAACGTTCCGCAATTCGTATTTCGCAATTCCGCAATCATGTGGACTTACCTTAATTACTTTAGAAGTTTTTCCTCAAGGTTGTATATATATATATATATTGTTGAAAAAAAGATATACTTTTCACTAATTATCAGGTTTTAAACGATTATAAAAAGGCAGAAATTAGTTGTTAATATTTAAATTAATTGTTCTCTTCGCCGACGTTTCGAAATAGCATTATTTCTTTTTCACGGGTTCAAAATAATAAGAAAAGGAGATCTCAGACTTAAAGGATGAGAAATTATGCTTACCTGTTACAAATAATGAAACCTCCAAAATAAAAAGACCAAGATGAGCGAGACATCAGAACCATGGAGACAATTTACGTCCATACAAAATAATTTACTCGGTGGTGATAACATATTAAAATATTTATTTCATTACGGGTAAAAAGCAAATTTTGAGAAATGAGGTCAACCGCCATTTAAAAAAAACAGACAACATAACAAGTCAATAAAATTCAATAAAACTAAAGGAAAATGTTACAATTAATATGAATATCCAATGGTATTGTTACCATATTCGAGATCAATAATAGTATCAATACATGAAAGACACATCTAGCAAAGAAAACGAGAAAAATAGACTGTAGTAAATAAAACAATCTAATTAAAAACAATCTACGGTGGCAGACTAGGCGCGCCACCTATTAGCATTCGAGTAAATTACATTAATAGTAATTTGAAATATGAAACAGGTCAAATAACATAAGAAAACAAACAAAGCAGTGAGAGGGTACAAGGCAAGAATTCATAACCACCGGGATCTAAAATATCAGTCAGTTTTTAAGAGCTACATGTCTTGTCCCTTGCAACGGTAGACGAAATGTTTACCGGCATTTCGTCTACCGTTGCAAAAGGCTACACATGTTTTTCTCCTGGAAAACCTGAAGATAGTCTAGGAAATAATAATTTGTACAGGTATGTTTCTTCAGTAGTCGATCAAGACTGTTCCTGACTAGATATGAGAAACACCGTTACAATTTTGGAGCGAATGGTACCGTAGCACGACAAATTAACTACTACTATGGAACTCTGAATAGTCCGACGGGACATCAGCACACAGACACATTTGCATTTAGTTTAGGTGTTTGCGTTCCAAGCCGAAGCCGATGAATAACGATATCAACACAATTGGCTCGGCAGATACTTGTTATTGACAGCAGGCGTTTTCAGAAATGAGACTGTAAACCAGTTTTTGCAGTTTTTCAAATTTTTTCGTAATTTTATGGATTTAATTTGCTGGGTAATTAAACATGCAAAAAATATGTTTTTATTGTTATCCTGCTTTAAAGAAAAATGGAGATAACTTTTTTGAAACTATGTTAATTGCTCCTTAACTAAGCTGAAAATTATAAACATATGCAACTATTTTCAGGTTTTTCCGGGAGATAACCATATGTTGGCTTTTCTTTTTACCGACGTTTCGTCCTCCGTTCCAGGGGACATTATCTAGCATGTAGATCTTAAAAGTGCTAATTGTAGATTGTCATGTAGCTCTGAAAAGTGCTAGGAGTAGGTGCCGTTCAGCCCTAAAAAGTACTAAGTATAGACTGACATGTAGCTCTCACAAGTGCTAGTCATAAAATGCTATGATTAGCACTGGTGAGAGCTACATTTCAGTCTATACTCGGCACTTTTTAGAGCTGGTCGGCACTAGCACTTTTCAGTTACATTTGAAATCTACAATTAGTACATTTAAGAGCTACATGTCTTGATAATGTCCCCTGCAACGGTGGACGAAACGTCAACAAAAAGAAAGCCCACACATGGTTATCTCACGGAAAACCTCAAGATATTTACTGTGGCCGTGGAAGTCTACGTACTGAATATGCAACTAACTTCATTCTAAACCGCAATTTCGTTATGTAATTTGATAGCTGACAGTTCAAGTTTGTTTTATAAAAAGAAAGTGCACGACTTCGATAACAATTGTTGTGTGTTTGCTGTGTATTATTTCTGAAGAGTGGTGAAGATGTTTTAAAACTACGGCAGTGTCAAAATTGGTTTGTTATATTTTGGTCTGGAGATTTTGAAGATAAAAATTACCTCGCTCAGGAAAGCCAGTTAAAGTTGATGATGTCAAAATAAAGCGCGTTGGTAGAATCCAGTTGGAGTTTGACGACACAAGAGATTGCTTAGAATCTTAAAGTATTAAAATCGAACGTTGAAAATCATTAAAACATTATATGGATACATTATTAAACTCGATATTTGAGTACCACATTAGTTCAAAGAATTTAATCTCACTAAGCGCATTGAATTGCAAACACTTCTAAGTCGGTCCATGAGGACAGTCGACGCAGATGCCGTAAAATAAAAAAATAAACGTGCACCAAAGTCAACTCTTCTTAGAAGATGTCCTCATAGAAAGCGTTGAACACTTTAAATTTCTCGGCAGCTGGATTAACTAAAAAGGTACTGGTGGTGAAGAAATAACAACGCAAATTACAATAGCCCGCAAATCACATCATGGGCGCCTCTTTTGAGCAGTAGGAATCTCTCCATAATCCTCAAAAAAAGAATCTTGAAATGCTATATTTGGCCGGTAACTCTATGGGTGTGAAGCCCATAAAAATAACAGCAATAAATAAGCTCGAAGCTTTTGAACTATGGTGTTATCGCCGAATACTAAGGATATCATGGGTTACCTACACTGCAAAGGAGAAGGTACTAAAGATGATGAACACCAAGCGAGAACTAGTGAATATAATAAAAAGACGTAAAACAGAATACTTCGGACACATAATCAGATGACCCAAGTATCATATGCTACGCCATATCATCCAGGGAAAAGTGGAAGGAAGGAGATGGATCGGTAATGGACTGGACTACAGCCCGTAGAGCTCTTCAGAGCAGCCACTGATCGAGAAAGGTACCACGATGTTGTAAATATGATGATCGCTAATACCTGAATACAAGCAAGGCACAAGAAGAAGAAGAAGCGCATTGATATCAACGATTCTCTCTTGAAACGTAAAGAAAATGATCCATTTTTGAAACGTATGATAACAGGCGATGATAAATTGATCGTCTACAATAACGTCGAATAAAAAATATCATGGGTAAAAGCAATGAACAAGCTCAAAGTACTTTAAAAGCAGATATTCACCAAAGGAAAGTTATGCTGTCAGTCTGGTGGAATTTTAAAGGAATTGTGTATTTTAGGCTGCTTCCAAAGAACAAAAATTGGTGAATCGTAAAGGTAATGTGTATCACCATGGTAACTTGTATCCGATCTAGACATACAAGTTCGGTTACTCGTAAAAAATTGTAGAATCTTGGATGGGATGTGTTACCACATCTGCTATATTCGCCAGACCTGGCACCATCAGTCTACCATTTATTTCGCCCATATTGATAAAACCTTTACTGCTGATTAGAGGATATCAAATCGTTCTTCGCACTGTTTTATTTTTTCCGAAAAAGATACGAATTTTTTTGGGCGCAGAATCATGAAGTTTCCTGAAATATGACAGAAGGTTATCGATTAAAATGAACAATATATTGTTTAATAAACTTCTTGTTTCCCACGAGAATTTAATCTGCACATTTGGCCAACTCAATAATATTCAAATTCATATTCGTATTCAATTGCACGGTAAATATAGTATTACAAATTTAAAGATAAACGTCAATAAACTGGGAGTGGTCTTCAATTGATTTCAGAATTTATAGAGTCTATAATCACTGGTAATATACTATTATACTGTGGTACTGAATAGGTGACACGGCGGTATAGAAAAATATCACTTCAAAATGCCAGTTCCGTAAACACCGTTACATCTCTAACTTCGATCGTGTTCTCAAGCAGTTCTCGAGTAATTGGTTCTTTCTGGTTGCTGAGTGTGCGACACGGCGGTATCGAAAACTACGTAAACACCGTCACATCTCTAGCTTCGAGAAGTCGTAATTTCGTACTTCGTTCCTCTCGGCAGCCGCACACAGATCGTGTTCTCAAGCAGTTCTCGATTAACCCGTTCTTTCTGCTTGTAGAATGTGCGACACGTCGGTATCAGAGTAGCAGTTACGAAAATACCGTCACATCTCTATTCCTGACCATATCAATGCAAAAGCTAAGAGCAGTGGGTATGTATACCGACAAAGAAGATGGGTCTTTCTCCTGTTTCCAAATTGGAGCAACTTATTGTGGTATTGGACTATCACCAGAATATTGTTGACGATTTCAATCGACAACTAGATGTCTCAAGGGCGAAGGTTTCTTAACATTAAATATGTATATGTATCGAGTCCCGGCGAGCATTTTATATTGAAGAAGTTACCCTTAAAAAAATTAAACAAAGGGTGTGTATTTGATATTTAATTTCAGGTCGTCGTTCACGTGTAAACCCTGCTTTAGCTTTAGGGCATTTGATACATACAGGTTGTTTATCTTTTTCTTCTTAAGGTTTCTTCTACTTTTATCAGTTTTTCCTTTTTCCCATTCTCGTTCCACTCTATTACCTCTCTGTGTTTTACAACCTCTTTGTGTTTTACAACCTCTCCTTTTTTGCTCTGCTCCCTTTCGGAGGTAAAATGTTCGTAATGGATGTTAGCCACGGCACCGGCAGAAATGAAAATTTCATTTTATAAATGGATCTGTTCGATACCCCACTTAGCGATACGGTAATTGCATTATTTCGCAGGGGGTATAGCTTTTTAATCACTTATACTTTAACAAGCTTTGTTCATTATCTCTCCTGGCATGGGAATAATTACATAATTCTCGTCTTTGAATATTAAAAAGAGATATGATGAAGCTGATTCCTTCATAGCATCAATGTTTTAAAAAAAGACTTCCATCTGTTCAACAAGGTTTCACGCTTGCACAAAAATATTATTAAACAATCCGCCCCTTTATGGTAGGCACCCCTGCTTATATGATTGATGTAGGTGCAGTAATGCCGTAAAAGTGGGATGTAATGCTTTGGAACAAATGAACTATAACATATCTAGGGGAAAAACATCCTGTGCACTTGTCAATCCATCCTCAGGATGTCAGCGATAAACCGCCTGGAAACATATCATCATATGACCATAAATCCACCCCTGTTCTAATCGAACGTACCGCCCATACATCACGCACAGTTGTCAACGGCTGAAATGCATCTCTGATAATATTTTAATAGCCATATTATATCACGTCTGCCACGGTCTACCGCACAACGCCCTTTCTAACAAGACTGTAGCTCATGTACCCAGTTTTTGCATTCGAAGTATGATCGACATGTTGGAGAGAACAATTGTTCATTGCATGTACTAAACGACCCTTCGTGGTAAAATCCCAGACAAGTTTTTCCTCATGAGCGATCGAATATTAAGATTTAAAAAAGTTATGGCAATTTCAAAATATATTTTTCTTTAAATAACCTTAATATATATATATATATATATATATATATATATATATATATATATAATATCTCAATTCTCAAATCTAATCAAGAAGTATTTCAACTAAAGTTTAAAAACAGATATACTGCTCTGGAAGAACATAATGATGCTGATAATGTGTTTCATATAGTAGCTGATACGGCAAGAGTCATAGATGGAACTGCCAAATTCAATGAAGTGTGGAAAAGCATCCGGAGAAGATGGAATTACCGTTGACATTCTAAAAATTGCTGGAGATGAGATATATACAGTTTTGGCAAAACTGTATACATCATGCATAGAAACAGATACGTCTTGGAACAATGTAACCATTTTTTCAATCCACACAAAATGAAATAAAGAAGATCTGAAAATTTATCGGTTTATCAGTCTTACATGCATGGCTTATAATATCCTTACCAAAATAATTACGAATCGCCTTACAGACGAATTCGATTCGTACCAACCCAAATAAAAAGCAGGTTTTCGAAAGGGATATAGCTCTATTGACCACATTCACACGATCCGATTGATATCTAGATGTAGTAAGTACAACCTGCTACTTTGTTGTGCTTTCGCAGACTACGGGAAAGCATTTGACATCTGCAGCTATTAAAGCTTTGGTCCAAAATGGCATTCCATCTGCCTATATATAGCTAATTTAAAACATATATGAACAAGCGACATCAAAAGTTAAATTACATCAAGAAACGAAAACTTTTTGTATTCAAGAAGGTGTTCGACAAGGAGACACCATATCGCCGAAGTTGTTCAATGCAGTATATATTTCGGGAAATAAATTGGGAACAAAAGGGCATTAAAGTGAATGGAGAATATCTTAACCATTTGAGATTTGGGAAATAATGATTGATCTGGATTCTAAATGTAGCGATGTAGGCCTTAGAATGAATCTTAGTAATACGAATCTTATACTCAATGAGTTAGATATGCCAGCCAATGTGTACATAGAGGGCACACTAATCGAAATCGTAACATCAATCATGTATGTGGACTAGCTCATAACGATGGATGGAGATATTTCTTTAGAGATAGCACGAAGAACAAAGATTTCATGGAATACCATTGGACGTCTAAGCAACATATTGAAGTCACTTATACAGAAGCGGTGGGTGGGTTTGAGAATTAGTGATAGAAGACGATGTGCATGGACAAGAACTCAAACTAAGGTTAGGGATATTATTGGTAGGAAAGATATAAAAGTGGAAATGGGCAAGACATCTTGGAAGGCGAGCAGATCATAGATGGTTGAAGGAAATAATCATGTGGGAACCAAGAGACAACATAAGACCCAGACGAAGACCAAATGACAGGTGGGACAGAGAACTCAGAAGTTGTTTGGGAGTCACGTGGATCAGAAGTTCAGGACACTGTAAGAAGAGATAAATATGGTAATGTTGTAAGAAAGCCAAAAGTGGTTATAGATTAAAATGACTCAATGGTGTGGTGTGGACAAGTTGGACTAGCAACTATATTTGCGTCTGGAACGCATTTACATTTTACAAAAAATATGATGGTAAAAAGCTATCTAGATTTCCGGAAAAATTTAGTTGAAAATCATCAATCCAGCATCATGGCTCAGAAAGTAGGTAGGCGAAGCTAGAAATCCTGACTCGTCTAACCGAAAGGTATTTTCAGGAATTTGTTCTTCTTACAGAAAAAAAGGCCGTCCCTTATAGACAGTGTGCAGTACGTTGCAATCAAAGGGATGAACATGGCGAAAAGATAAGAACAGAAACCAGGTATTTCTGTAAAGAATGCAATGTTGCGTTTTGTGTTGCCCCCTGTATCAAAATATATCACACCCAATTGAATTTTTAGTTTTTCACATCTTATTTTTTTATTTATATTTTTGTTACTTCCTAATTTTTTTTCGTGTCAAGCAAACAATAAAAAAAATTTTCTTATTATAAACTAGTAAGTAATAAATACGAATTGAAAAAATTAATAAAAATATGTGAAACTTATTAAGTTAAGTATATTCATTTTATGTAAAAAAATTGATTGAAAAATTTCAAATAAATTGATCCTTAAGTGGTTAATATGATGCTGGATGCTACTCTCTTTCAATAATCAAACTTAAATAGTAAACAACTCCCCAATTTATGCATATATATTACTCTATCATTTGCTGGAAGCAACCAGGGAATTTTTAGAAGGTGATCTTTTAGCAGAAGAATAGGCACTCCTAGAAAATACCACATTTCTAATATCTAATAAGAAAAATTCGAGAACTATTGTAATAAGAGCGCATACGGTTTTTGACAATTGTTTACAAAACATCGGTGCGTGCGACGCCTACTTCCTTTGTTTATAAAGACGGGCGACTTCTTTTTTGAAGTCGAAGGCTTTTTTACAGTCGAGGACTTCATTTCTATAGTCGAAGGCTTTTTTACATTCGAAAATTCCCTTTTTACAGTTGAAATCGGTGTATTAGCCTCTGTTGGGTAAATTTTCTTACTAGGAATTCTTGGTATTATATCCATCTAGGATATGTGGATGATATTGACATTGACGTAGGTTTATTTAATACATTTTTGGATTTGGATAAATATTATACAATAATGCGAAATGGGGTTAAACTTTGTAGGAGTGGGAATTTGGCCAAAATGCAATACCGATACATATTTTTTGGATAATCTGATAAAGGCAATTTGCCGCACTGACTATAATCTACTTCCCTAGCGTGGAAGCAATCGATGGGTTGAGTTTAGAGAACGAAGGGAACTTTCATCACTTTCGATTCTCTTTGGAGAGACATATTACACAGCACCGCTGCTCTCTTGGGGGTGAAGAGACGAAAATGTTTCGACCATATAAAATCAGCCCAGCGTAAAACAACTTTTCCCGATTGCTTTTCTTTATCGACGTTAAGTCGTTCCCAATGCGGGCCCATCTGGAGGCCGATCGGGCTTCGGGGGGGCTAAAAGCGTAATAAATATCCCCGACTGGTAATTTCATCGCTTTTTCCTCATCCTTCTATCGTAGTGTTTTTCATAGTCGAGCTCTCGTAGATTTTCCCTTGTTCCTTCGATTCGGCTGGCAGAGCGAAGTTTTGTTTTGGAGAGGCAGAAGTGGAGGGATTTTCCCTTGCATTTAGGGAAAATATATATTTTAAATGTGGCGCCATGCAGATTGCTGCTGCATAATAGTTTGGGTGGGGGTAGTTTGACTGCGCTTTTGTTCTCGGAAATTATTTCATCCTTGTCTTTTTGATTTGAAACCTTATTTTCGTCTCTCCTTTTTCCTGGAATATCCGGCTCTGAAGTATCCGATCGGGAAGTTTTAAAACGTCTGGTCGTGAGGTTTTGCATTCTCTATTTGACCTGGATGCTCCTCGGTTCTTTCATGGAATTTTCAGGCTGTGGCTTTCTGTCAACCATCGGCTTTAATTTTCACTTTAATTCATCCATCGATGGGAATAAGGAGAAATAGAAAAATGTAAAAGTACCTTAATTCCTTCGCTGTTTTGATGGGGTGCATATCGAACAATTTATATTAAGAGCACGCCTGCTAACCTTTACGTTAATAGCAAGCTGTAGATGACCCCAGAGACTCCTTGTATTCACTAATAAGTAATTTGATATACCTTTTTGGCCTTATATAACCTCCACGAAAAACCGACACTAATTGAATGCATAATACAAAGGTTTGGAGACTTAATCCTCGACATCGAAGACTTTTGTTTACTGAGGTAGCCGAGGTATGGATATAATTATAGTTAATTCACAAATAAATAAAATCTACAAGTTAAAATTAAAATTTATAAAAAGTACATAAAGTACGAAGTGCTCGTACGTGTTATGAAAGATATTTTTTTCTTTATGGCCCTGGTCACTAACCCTTTAGCCAGGTAAAATTGTTTAAATACAATTATTTGTGTATTGAAGAAATGTTTTTAAACAGTATATTAATACTAGAAATAAAGTCAATAAACAAATAACACAGTTAAAGTAACTAGAAGGGAATGTAAAAGGTTCCCGAATAACATAAACATTATTAACATTAGGGACATGTTACATTATTACATCAAATTAATTGGAAGATAGTTATAGAGAACCATTCTCAAAAATCGTGTAGCGAAGGGGGTTTTTGGTTCACAAAATTAAAACAAAAAATATTGTAATGAACTTTTTCGAAAATATTTAATTTTCATCATCAAATTTTGAGTCTGCTAATTAATATACTACTACTATCAGACAATCTATACAAAATATATTAAGTCTGCAGACTTACCTGTAACATCACAAATATATAGACACATACTAAATTAATACAACATGAAAACGAAGAATTACCAATACGAAACAGAAAAATTATTTTTCTTTTTAAATTATTTGCAATATAAAGCGGGCAAAACAAATTGGATCAAAAAATAAAACAATATAAATTAAATCTATAAAGCAAAAAATAAAAAAAAAACATAATATATAGAACAAAAAAAGTCCAACAAATAAACAAACAAGTGAAATGTCATAAAGACAAAGAAAAACACCAAACAAAATGAAAAAGCAAAATATCTGACTCATAACGCTAGGTCAAAGAAACAAAACAAAACAGTCTTCAAGTGAGCCACCTACGGAAATTTATGCTATCGAAAAAACGGGAATAACAGCAGTTAATCTGTTCATTCAAATTCTCAACAGAACCCTCCCTCAAAGACAAACAAATTTGAACACCTAATAAAAATATGATCTAGACACTTTATATACCACTCGTATACACTATATTTCCATCTCGAATGGTTTACTTCTCTTGAGCTTTCTTGTCAGGCTCCCGTTGTTTAGAAGTTGTATCGCTTCCACGTTCCAGTGCTGATGTAAGTGTACTTTGTGTTTGGCTGCGAATCATCCAATTTCACTAGCGACACCTGGCATACCATGTTCTCGATGCAGGTCCCTATTGCGCACGTATCATGGAGCATTAACTATGTTCCGCAGCAATTTATTTCGAAACGTTTGGATGTATTTGATATCACCACCCCTGGCACTGCACCATATCTGAATACCATAAACGAGGGTCACCTTTTAAGTGCTTATAAACGATCACTAGGTGGCACTATTGAG
This sequence comes from Sperchopsis tessellata, assembly GCA_033557685.1. Taxonomy (NCBI): domain Eukaryota; kingdom Metazoa; phylum Arthropoda; class Insecta; order Coleoptera; family Hydrophilidae; genus Sperchopsis; species Sperchopsis tessellata. Next base: position 11,452 of record JAWQRN010000557.1, read on the forward strand.
ATGTATTTGACATTTGCTATTGCGAAAATAGTGGCAACCTAGAAATTGACCGAGTGGTTTGTTTACAGTGAGCGTTTAAAAAATGCAATTTTGTGAAGAAATGGAAATTTCACGTGAAGGTTTTCGTTGGATAATTTTTTACGACTTAAGTAAAGGTCTATCTCAACAACAATGCATAGAATCGCTTCATTCAACTGTTGGTAATAAAGCACCATCAGAAAAAACTGTTTACAATTGCTTTGCAGAATTTCGTCGTGGTCTTGCACCCATCAGTGATGAATTTCGTGAAGGTCGACCAAAATCGGTTGTCATTCCAAAAAAACATGGATGCTGTGCGCAACATGATTGAAGATGATCGGCATGTGCTTAGGCATATCGAAGACTGCAGTACATTCGATGTTGCATGAACATTTAGCTGTGAATAAGATCTGTTCCCGATGGATTCCGCATAATTTTACCGAAGCTCAAAAAAAGTGTTAATTGACGCAACAAAATTCGATCGAGAAACAGCAAAATCTGTATATAACATCGTAATAGGTGACCAAACTTCGATGTAATCATATGAAACGGAAACTAAGCAACAATCCACTGTTTGGGTGTTCCCGCAAAAGTTGTTCATTCACGTAGCACTTCCAAGAAAATGATCGCTTGTTTCTTCGGTTGTACTGGACATGTCGCAACCATTCCTTTAGAGGATCGAAGAACAGTTAACACTGAATCACATTGCCCGTATTCACCTGATTTATTGCCTAACGACTTTTTTTGTTCCCCAATATCAAACACACAATGCGTGGACAGCGATTTTCATCACCTCAAGAAGCTGTTGAAGCTTTCAAAAACCATGATTTTGAGATACCAACTTCAGAGTGGAAAAATGTTTCGATAATTGGTTTGAATGCATGTAAAAGTGTATAAATCTTAAAGGCGAATATTTTGAAAGCCAAGAAAACAGTTTGCTCCAATTTTTTTTTTCGTTCCTACTTTTTATAAACATTTAAAAGGTAACCCTCGTATACAAAGTTTCATAAAGATATAAATATGTAAGGTTGTGGGGTGTGTTGATTTGACGTGGACTGACCAGCATACAATACTCTTGAATATGGATATTTTGAACAGTTCAGAACTAAAAAACATTACAATTTAAAAATTATACTGCTACTTAAACAATCACAGGGTTCAGATAGCAATAGCTAACTAAAACAAGTTACAAATAGGGTATTATGGTAGAGTTCTTATAAACGGATAGGAAGGAGCACAATAAAAGTGGAAAATGGAGGAGCAAATACAAAATGTGAAGATACTCTGCCATAACTTTTTTCTTGTCTTTTGTTGTCAAAATTGTGTCCACTTCATATCTAATGTTATTGAGGGTGACTAGTCTTGAAATGAAAGCACTGTATGTAATTTCCACACACAAATATATATATATATGTATATATATATATATATATATATATATATATATATATATATTAAAAACAGGAATGAGCATTAATAATGGAGCTTTTATCATTTTACAACGAGTTAATGGAGGTAGGGATTGTTGAAGGCAACGGCTGGAGAGCAGCTCGGGAAAGGGGTGGAAAACCTGACGAAACCCTCGTGCTTGCCTTCATAAAATAGCTAAAAGTACCCGTACTATTGTGCTGAAGGATTGTTACTGCATTCAGACATATTCAAATCAAGTCTTTGTTTGAAAATAACTGGATCCCAACCACACAACTGACAGAGCTCACAATCACACTTTACAAAACAACGCCTATATTTTCCACATCCGCCACAATGGCCTACGTTCTCATTCATTTCAAATACTATATTATTATTAGTCTGACACATTCATATAAACCATTTCCATTATCAAAAATGCTGGAAATAACAGTAGTTTATCAATAGCGCTGTTATTTAGAGAAATATCATATTTTTCGTACGAGTGTCAATCAGTGTTTAAGTCAAGCTATAAGTTTAGCTTTTTATAAAATGGCTCTATTATTGAAGTCGATATTTCTAAAGCCTTTGATACTATCTGTTTACGCCATCCGTAGCATTATTTAATTGCATGCGACGTCAAATCTTCTTCCTTGGACTATTAAGGTACGTGCGATCAACAATAGGGCCGATCCACCACCGTTTCTGTAAAAACCTACATCTGGTAGTTCTATTACCCATCATTAAACTTTGTTTAGGAATTCCAAGACGCGTTAAGGCCTTAACGGGACTTTTTGATAGCTAAAGAAGTTTGGGGGTCAGAACACATTCAATTCTCAACAAAAAAAGACACACATTAAATTCACAACCAAGACAGTCATTCTTAAATTCATAACCGAAACAGTTCATCTTGTACATTTGAAACTCAGTGTCGACGTACATTTGGCAGACAGATTGTGACACATTAAAATCCTTCTTTTCACTCGCATTCCTAAACCGTCCTTAATATAATGCACGAACCAGTAGTTGGAGCCCATACACTCACACGCCTGCAGTTGGAATCCATACGCACACATGTCTACAGATATTGGAAGTAAGTTTAGCGTTTGTATGCAAGAAATTCACTTCTATTTACGCGAGATCGAATCCGCGCTATTATATATACAATTCACTTAGGTCCTTCGAAGAAATCTCTTTCATACGCAACATTTTGCTATTTTGCGTGTATAATTATCAACAATTTAATCCTCCGACCTTTAAACCAACATATTGATGCTGCGAGCTTTATAGAGTCAACATTCTGGTTTTTCGAGTATTAACATGAGTTAATATAGGTCATTCTCCAATACTTTTGATTGTCTCCTATTTGTATTCAAATTTTGGGTAGCGGGTAGATACTCCTTTGCGATCCCGGTGGATGACAGATCTGCTTCAGGTACGCGACTATGCCCACGCAAGCGTTGAGTTTCTCTCAACTCCAAATACTGAGGGGATCATGTCCCAACCTGATTTCCTCCCAGCACCTATTTCATCCGTCCTATATCCTCCCCACTCAATCAAAACGCCTGGCAAGCGTGGTTGTTTTACCTTGCCACACACCCCCGAAACAAAATGGCAATTGCAAAATGAAAGGAAGGACTACCCAAGTTGGGTATGACCCAAGGACCAAATCCCACGTCGACATTCCAAAGTCGATCAGCCCTGTGGGTTCAGGGAAGGTTATCAGAAGGAACATTTTGAAAAATCAGCTGTTTATCGCAACTTATAATATTTAAACAATGAGATTCCAAGAACACCTTGCTCAACTAGAAGAAGAACTAAAGCAAATTAAATGGGACATCTTAGGAATTTGCGATACTGGACTACCTGGCGATAAATATTAACTGTTCTAAACTTCGGATATACACTTTATCAAAATAACAAAGAAGACTGTAAAGGACAGGGGGAGTAGCGATTCGTATTAACAAAAAAAGGAAATATCGCAATATCAGAACGTGTAATATATGTTGTCTTGAAGTTATCAAAAATATACGAAATTAAAATTATCAGCGCATATGCACCCACCAGTACAGCAGACGACGAGACCATCGAAAAGTTCTATGATGATTTTGCCCTGGCTTTAAGATATGAAAAAATTCACTTATGTTTGACAATGGAGAATTTTAATGCAATGATAGGCATCAAGACCGAAGACTCAGATAACATTGGAAAATTGAAAATCGGAACATTAAATGAATATGGCGAACTGTTACTTAACTATCTACAAGAGGAAGACCTGTACCTCTTTAAGAAACCATTGAAGTGAAAGTAGATGTGGAGAAGCCCGGACGGTCACACCAAAAACGAAATTGCTTTCATAGTGTCAAACAGAAGAGATATTGCTACAGAAATAAATTTCATACAGGTAGTGACTGCAGACTGGTTAGAGCTTCCATAAGAATAAATACCAAAATAGAACGGAATAAAACTAATCCAACATAGCCCAATCCCAACTGCCGAAATATTGAACCGACATCACATGAAATACGAGAAAAAATTAAATCTAAGACAGTCACAATCAAATATAGAAATTGCAGACGTTGGAGAATTAACCGATATTCGAATGACGCAAAGAAAATATGTACTCAAACTAAAAATTACACAAACAACAGACTAAGTCTTCCAACAATGACGGTCATGGAATAGAGACGAAAAGTAAGCAGATAAACTGAGAAGTATATAAACATAAATAGAACAATAAATAGAGAGATCAGAAAAGACTTAAGAAATTTCATAACAAGAAAAATTATAGATATCACTAAAAGCATTAAATATATGAAAGCTTTGAGGAAGAAATGTAATTCTGGAAAGGTATAAGTAACCAAAATTAAAATAAAAAAGGCATGGTCGTTACAGATTAAAATGAAATTGTAAGAGCTGTGGAAGAATTCTACACAAATCTGCTTTCTTCTACACAAACAAATGCAAAAATCGAACAAGAGATCTCGATAATGAATGTAGGCTCGGAAGAGATACCCCATAATAACACAATATGAAATCCAAACAGCTTTGAAAGAAATGAAGAACGGTCGTGCCCTTGGTGAGGATCGAGTGACCGCGGAAATGCTGAGGCATGGAGGAGAGGCTTTGATAAACACCATTAGACTATTATTTAATCATTGCCTAGAATAAGAGACTACAGACCTATCAGCTTACTTCCTCATTTATATAAGCGTTTCACCAAAGTCATTATCAAGATACTAACTAATAAATTGAACTTATATCAGCTAAATGAACAAGCTGGGTTTAGAAAGGGCTTCAGCACAATAGATCAATTGCAAACGATCAAAATATTAATCGAAGAAGAATACAACCAGTTTCAGAAGGCCTTTGACACTATGGAAGTGTGGGCTGTTCTGAGATGTTTACAAGATGGAAGAGTTGATACACGTTACATCGGGTTAATGAGAAATATGTACGCCAACGGCACTATACACGCGAAAATAGATAAAAATAAAACAACTTAACGTAAGATACCTTGAGTTCTTGTAGGGTTCGAGGGCGATGTTTAAACCTCTGCATTGAGATATCCCCATAAGAAAAAATCGCAGAGGCTCAAATTAGTGGTGCGATGAGGCCATTCAACGGCTTATCGTAAAGAGATTAGTCGACCGGGGAACATCTTGTGCAAAATGGCGGGTCGTATGGGCTGTGGTTCTATTCTGCTGAAACCAAAAGCCACCTATATCGTATTCTTCCATTTTGGGGTGAAAAAAATTATCCAGCATGTCGCAGTATCGTTCGGAAGTATCAGTATCAGTGACGCCATCCTCTTCAAAAAAAGGCCCCACGATGCCTACAGAGGACAAATCACACCAAACTGTGACTTTTGGGCTGTGAAGACGTCGTTGGTGGAGTTCTCGGAGGTTTTCAGCAGCCCAATAACGAAAATTCTGCTTGTTCACTGTGCCAGAAAGATTGAAATGCCCTCTGCGTCGCAGGCACAGACTTGGCGTTTTTGAAAAAAGCCTCCACGACGAAGTTCCGGTGTTCACCCGACCACGGCACTTTAACTACTGAAAACCTTATCGTTCACGCCACCTAGCGGGACCAACCGCCTCCCTTTACTTGGTCAGGGGCCCCTTCAGTGATTTTCTGAAATGTGGGACTGCATTATACCCCACCTAACTACATTAGACAAAATAATTCCCAAAGTATTGTAACGGTACGGGATTTCCTAATTATTATTTTTTTATTTTAATCAAATTTTAGTTTTATTCTTTGAAAGTATGTTTTTCTTGTGCCGCAAATAGCTATTCCAATTTTACTACTGAACTGTGAAGGGATGCGTGATCGCCAGATGTCCACGAGCATGGTCGCAGTATTTTTCCATTGCGCCAGAAAGGGAGCCGACTATCGCTACATACGAGCGACAGAGAGAGAGATATTTAGTGTTTCCCGCGTGTGTGATTAAAGAGAAACGCATGGTCAAGACTAAACCCTTAAATATCGATGATCAGGTAGACAAAAGGGTAAATTCTTCGACATTTTTCGACTAGAACAGTCACTATGCTGTTAGAAATCTATTCGAGCTGCTTCATGATATTATTCAGTTTCATTTTAAATATTGAAGTTTAAAATTAACGTACTTTTATAATTTCAATTTATTGCCTTTATTTCTCGAGTTCCGCCAGAACTTGGTTAGTTTAGATTTGTTGAATTTTATTTTATTTTACATTTTATTTTATTCTTCATTTTGCCCGCTGTATATTCTGAATCTGTTAGGTGCACGGACATCCCGTATTTGCGTTCTATAACGTGAACGTCTCTCCGTAAAGCTTAGAACCAGAATATATCCATTTGAGGCCATCCGCGGTATATCCAGAACTTGGTTAGTTTGCATTTGTTAAATTTTATTTTATTTTACATTTTTTATTTCATTCTTCATTTTTCCTGCTGTATATTTTAATTCTGTTGGCTGCACGGACATCCACGTCTCTCCGTATATCCTAGAATTAGAATATATCCATTTGAGGTCATCCGAGTTTTATTCCAAAGCTTGGTTTGGTAGACATACCGTATTTGCGTTTACAACATGAACGTCTCTCCATTACTCCTTGCTTCAGAATATTGTCGTATTAATTATTGTAAATTCTTCGCTACTGTTTCATTTATTTATTCGAGTGTAACTTGGTTGAGTAGCCTAAAGATTTCTAGTTAGCGTTCCGCGCATATAATATATTAACCGACCAGTGTAATTAATACAAAACCCAGTAAGTTTTTCTCTCTCTATAAAAACCTCCCTGACACGAGCGTCGAACCGTCGCGAGTGTATACCCGCGCAACATTTTATTTTATTCGTGTTACCACGTTGCTGTATTTTCAAGTTTCAATGTCCTTTGTTGATTTATTATTTATCATTGTACTATTTTATTTCTGTTCCTTCGTTTCTGTATTTTCAAAGTTTACATTGTCCTTTCTTGTCTTGTCTTGTCATTGTCATATTTTACTTTTACAGTTAGGTATTTTTATTTCAGGGTTTCTTGTCATATTCTTTTGTTTCCGTAATATATAGCGGTATTATATTTATTGTTGCCATAGGAAAGCCATTTGCCTTCAGCCAAGCGTGTGTATTTTATTATTGCCACTGACAGGGTCACTAAAGGACTAGGCTCGTTCCTGAATCGCAAAACGACAGGTATTAATAGATACATATCCATCAAGTCTAGATCCTCGAGCCTTTTATCTGTCCATCAGAGCTTTCTCCACCAATTACTCAGATAGCTTTCTCTACCAAGTACTCAAAAGGGCTAGGCTCGTCCCTGAATCGCAAAACGACAGGTATTTATACACGATTTTCCATCAGGTCATAGCACTCATCTTTTCTACTTGGCATCCTAACATTCATTATCCAGCACATACCTGGCTTACTGCAGGTGGCTTGCCGATTGCGACAATTACCTTTGTACGTGTCCTTTTTATTCAATAGATAGTATTTCGACTAACTGGCGTGATTTTATTTGCTTCGGCGATCTCCACTTCCTAATAGAATCTATTTCAGGTTACTTACACACTTCGAGGGTCCTATTATCATTATTTGCCACTAGACGTATCACATGGCTTAGAACAAACTCGCTCCACGAGTAATTGTTCATTAGTTTTATCCGGTAACGTAGTCAACACCTCCTCCTGGTGGTTAGTGTTATCTTAGTTCTTCGTGTTTCAGGTTTTCAAACCGTTACTTTGGTCCGTAGTGAAATAGGTTCTTGAAACCGTTACATAGGTCCGTAGTGACCCAAGATCTTCAATCAGGTACAGTATTTAATGCAAATAATTCTGTAGGAATTCTCGCAATCTCTGATAATTCTAGCTCGTTCTCGCATGGGTGAGACAGTCGTATCGTAGCAAGAATTATTTTCTTATCAGGTGCTGGTCTTCTTCGATATTCTCGTTCAGTTATCATAACTGACTTTATTATTTTGAACAAAACTAGTCACAATGTTTGCACGTTCGTTGGGGTATATAACGATTCATGATTTCACGCCATTTTTTTTTAAACTGAAAAAAAAGACATTTAATGTAAAAAATAGAGCTCTTTGTTGCTTTGGATTCTAGCAGGTCCTTGCTTGCGGATTTCACAGTGAGAGTTTCATCAGGTTCAGTATTGGGTCTTTTCCTTTTTAATATTTATGTCAACAACCTGCCAATTTTTGTGTATTTTCTTATATAACTTCAAAGGCAGTTAAATTTTGGGTAGCATATTTGACTGGTTTGAACTCAATAAGCTAAAGATAAATATGTCAAAAACTCATTTAATTGTATCTGGGTGCAGATAGGAGATTGGTCTGGATACTGTAATGGGTCTGGTGAATTTGGACTGTTGTAACTTTTTCGGACTAACTGTATATCAGGTCTGTAAATTTGAAACCAGAATTTGCTCAAAGATGGCTCTAGTTGTCAATGTAGTAAATGTCAAACAGCCTCATTGGCGCAATTTTCTTGTGTTTACATTTGTTAAAGTCTTTTAACTCACAACAATAGAAGTTTCATACAACAACAAGATTTTTCATAGCGCTGAACATTTTGTGCCTGAGAACTACGATTTGCGAACAGCATTGATTTTCTGTTACCATTTGAAGAAAACTGCTGCAGATTCGCATCGAATGCTTCTCGAAGGTTACATTGAGCATGCTCTTGGTAAATCACAGTGCTTTGAATAGTTTAAAAAAATTCAAAAGTGGCGATGTTGACGTGAGAAACGAAGAATGTGGAAGATCAACGAGAAAGTTTGAAGACGCCGAATTGCAAGCATTGTTGGGTGACAATAACGCTCAAACGCAACAACAACTCGCGGATCAATTAAATGTGACACGAGAAGACGTCTCAATAAGTTTGAAAGTCATGGGAAAGATCCAGAAGGTGTGAAAATGGGCTCCACATGAACTGAATGAAAGACAGCCGGAAAACCGAAAAACCACTTGCAAAATGCTGCTCGCCAGGTACAAAAGAAAATCATTTCTCCATCGAATTGTAACTGACGATGAAAAATGGATATATTTCGAGAATCCTAAGCGTAAAAGACAAGCGGAAGACGATGATCTGTGTTTGGTGGGATCAGAAGGATGTTATCTATTATGAGCTGCTAAAACCTGGCGAAACCCTTAATACTGAACGCTAGAGGCAATAAATGATGGATTTGAAAAACGACCAGAATATCAAAAGAAGCAACAAAAGGTGATATTGTTTCATGATAATGCACCATTGCACACATCAAAACCGGCCAAGGAAACGATTGAGGCGTTGAGTTGGCAAACACTTTCGCATGCAGCTTACCAGACTCACCAGACTTTGCGCCATCTGATTACTACTTATTTGCATCGATGGGACACGCACTTGCTTCTTACAAAAATGTACGAAAATGACTCGATGATTGGTCTGCCTCAAAAGAGCAACAGTTTTTTTGGCGTTGCAACCTCAAATTGCCAGAGAAATAGGAAAAATGTGTAGCTAGCGGTGAGCAATACTTTGAATAAACTATTTTTTACCATTTTCATACAATAAATGTGTATTTTCTATAAAATATTCCGGTTTCATATTTACAGACCTGGTATTCGAATATAACTTTGCTGAACACATAAAGGATTTAAATAAACGACAGTCCTCGATAATATGCAATCCGAATTCTTAGAGAGCTAATTGGTATTGATAAACGTTTATTTTAGTTGTTTCAAGTCTTTAGTTAAGTATGGAATTCAGTTTTGGGGAGGCAAATGAAAATTTAAAACATGTATTAACGAAATTTGTAGAGAGCGGTCTTGCACAGGATACACAATGAGCCTGATTTATTTAATTATTCTTGCTTGTACTTCTGCGTGAATACCCCCGCCAAAGTCCCTCTATACTTGGCTAAACTACCAAAAAATATAGTTCTTGGAAACGTTTGCAGTTATAGAAGCCTTGAACAACGCTAGAATTGACACCCTAAGACCAGTTCTACTAAAACACATATATGAAACGACAACATTATATATTAAAAACGAGGAAGGCTAACGACAGAAAAGGTGATTGTTAGAATAGGAGTGTGATAAGGTGATACCCTTTCACCAAAACTATTCACCCTATTTCTAGAGGATATATTTAAAAACTTGAAATGGGAAAATAAACGCATAAATGTCGATGGCACTAGCTTTGCCCACCTTCGTTTTGCAAACAACATCATTCGTATTAATACTGATATTATGGAGCTTATAGATATGTTAGAACAACTAAAACAAGCATCAATGAGACTGGGATTGCAAATGAACTGAAATAAAACACAAATCATCAGTCTAACTATACAAAATCTTGTAGTCAATAATCACATAATTGAGACTATACATGAGTACAGGCTGGTTTACTATATTTTGACACCCTATAACTCATTTGCTAGAAGAGCTATAACAAATTAAATACAATAGTTCTAGGGTGACATTTATATTTTCTTTAAATACTGCAAAAAAAAACAATTGCCTGCATATATCACGTGATATAAGAATATAGGCGATTTTTTAAAGGGAACACCTGTACATTTTTACATTTTCTTTTTTCTTATTTCAAATATATAAAAGTTTATAGATCTAGCTGTAATAATTTTTGACATATTGGGCCTTAAAAATGCTCTAAATATGCATTAATTTAAAGCCAGTTACTGACATAAGTGCAGGAAGCTTTGGCTGATGATCTATAACAATATTGTTTCGTTATTACCATTGTTGTTTTTTAACATTTATTAGTATTATTTCATCAACATGGTTTACATAGAAGCCGAAAAGTTTTAAATAGGTTCCCTTTATTGAAAAAAACAATAAAAATAAAAAAGATGCAAGAAGAGAGTATATAGCATTATAACCAAATCGTCCAGCTCCCAGTGAAAACACTTTTTTGGAATACTTATAGAAATTTGAGAGATACTAACAGTTTTAAAAAAAGACGTAGCACTAGAGCAAACGAGAATGAATATCTTGATATTTTGATTCATTTTGAAGGTAACTATGATAAATTTAATAATAATAAAGAATAAAACTAACATTAATTTTAAAGTTTTTCCGCATCCCTAATATTAACATTTATTTTAAAACAAAACCTTTCTGAGTAAAATCTGTATTCTGATAGTCGTATGCGAGTAGCCGTTGAGATGTTTGACCATGGAAATAATTGATTTTACCTACTGCATCACGTGAAACTCAAAAAAAAGTAATTCAAGAATTCAAAGAACGTTAAAAAAACATGAATATAGTCCATACAAATTATTACCGGTTCAGGAACTTACATAAGATCCAAAGCGGATAATATTGGAATTTTGTCAGCAAATACTCCAATCATTGGAAGAAAACCCTAACTTGTCAAGCACGTCGTATGGACAGATGATCGTCGTTTTCCACAGTAGGGATTTTTAACACAAAATATTAACGTTCGTGGAAGAACAAAAATCAACAAAAAGAACAGTTGTTCCAATCAAAAAGTCCGGTATAAAATCTTAAATAAAATTGTAGGCCCTATTTTTTTGTTATAACTTACAAGCAAAAATATCCAGAAATGATTTTTCCAGAGGTAGGATAGCTTTTAGATCAATAATTTGCTGCTGAGAAGCTTCATCACATAATTTGGCAACAGGACAGAGCGCCCCCACATAATGTTTTGTAGGTTCAGGAGCGTTTAAATAGTCAATATGACGTTTGGATTGGTTTTTGACACATTTCATGGCCACCAAATAGCCAAGTTAATAATAATTTTAGTCAGAGTTGAAACTATTAAATATAAGATTAGGAGAGAAATTAATGAATTGTAAGATGTTTGTTACCTTTTAAATATATATATAAATATATATATATATATATATATATATATATATATATATATATATAGTTTATTATATTACGGTTGTTTTTTTGTTGTTGTGTGCCAATAATCCAGGCCCCTAACAGAATTAAACTGGAACAACTATAACCCTCTTTCAAACTGCCTACAAAATTTAAGAAGATATGAACTTTGTGTTTTAAATAATGGTGGCCAATTAGAACAATTCCTATAGTTTATAAACACTCATGCAGTTGCAAAATGTAGTGCTATGTATATTTCCTTTAAGACTGTTAGTATATCTCAAATTTCTATAAGTATTTGAAAATATGTTTTCATTGGGGGCTTGGCGATTTGGGTATAATGCTTGTTCTATATTCTCTGTGATATAGAGTTGATGTCGAAACACCAGTCTGCAGTGCTTTTTGTTCTCTTTTACTTTGTACTAATTGTATTAGCACTTAGATATTTTTGGCAGTGTTGATAATTTCGCTAGGTATGCAGCTTTTTGCTTCCTTTTCTTTACACCACTTTCATAATTTTTCATTCCAGAAATTGTTAGAGTATGCAAATTTAATACTTATGAATGATTTAGCTCACTCTTACAAATACTATCAGGAAGATTGTGCTAGATTGCGTCAAAACAACTTTATTTTGATAAGTAAAAACAATTGTTATCTATCTTCAGGTTTTCCAGGAGATAACTGTGTGTTGGCTCTGAAAAGTGCTAAGCATAGAATGACATGTAGCTCTCAGAAGTGATAGTCATAGAATAATAAGACTTTCGTAAATTTCGTGTAACAAAAATTCGTAGTTTACCGACTTAAGACTTCCACGGAAACCTTCTTAGCAATGGTCGGCGCGCCACGCTCCTATTGGCCGACAGGATCACGGCAGGGCATGTCCCTCATGGAGCTTGACAAATTCGATACAACAGTTTTCCAAGAGGAAGCGAAAGGAAAACTATTATCGCGATTCAGATTTTCCGGATACTTATATATTTCAATGGGCTCTCTAATATTCTAAGGAAGTAGTTAGAAGATTTGGCGAGCATTTTTATGTCCTTAAAGAGAATATCATGGCCTATTTTAATTCCCTTTCACGTTCTTAACAGAGGCTGGAGATCTTTTTTTTTCTGTCTTATGTACATTAAGCCGCATGTACATGGAATTCTTTATACTCCAGGGGATTGCAAAGGAATTGAATACTTCGAAGAAGGAATGATTTTGCTGATTTTGATCGAAGGTCGGAAAATAGTCTTGATATAATGTTTGCGGAGTAAACGTGCTATCTTATCTGTCGTATTTTGTACGAATGACAAGTAAGCATAGCCAATATTATCCAGGTTCTGGCTAAGAGGATAGGGAGGATTTTTAAAACGCTGAAAGGCCCTTTGTATAAACCATGCACACTAATAGGTACCTCCCCGACACATATTTACACCACCCTTCTCAGAAAATGTCAGTAGTCAATTCGCTGTTCTACAGAGCTTTCAGTCTCTTAGTAAGGTCAAGAATTCGCTTAATACTAACGGGTATAAATCTTCTGTTATAGAAAGGGCGATACAGATTTTTAAAAATCCTTCTCGTCCTAGCTAGAACCTGAGTTTTATTGGTCATGTTTCTTGCCATACGTACAAAAAAAACGACAGAGAAGATAGCACGTTTACTCCGCAAACATTCTATAAAAACTATTTTCCGACTTTCGATCAAAATTAGCGAAATCATTCCTTTTTCAAAAGTTTCAATTCCTTTGCAATCCGCTGGAGTATACAGAATTCCATATACATGTGGCTTAGTGAACATGGGTTAGACATAATGAATGGTCTCCACTCGCTGAAGAGAACACGAAAGGCAAACCCCTATCAAACAGTTTTCGATATCTCCATTGGCAGAACATAAATTAGATTCTCTTTGAGGACATACAAATTCTCGACAAATCTTTTAAATACTTCCTTAGAATAATAAAAAATCCCATTGGAATATATAAGTATCCGGAAATCTGAATGGCGATAATGGGTTTCCTCTTGCTTCCTCTTTGAAAACTATTTTATCGAATTTGATAAGCTTCGTAAGGAATACGCCCTGTCGAGATCATGCTGACCGTTAGGAGCCTTTAAATTTAATTTTTCTTCAATATTATTCCTGGAATATATTTCATGTTTGTTGGTCATTATATTTTATTTTCGGCGGCAATTAGTTGAGCCCCCGCTCCTAGGCTTCAGTCTATTCAGCTTAATGGTAAATTCTGCCTTGATTTTGAATGGAGAGTAAAAGCAGTATATCTGTGAAAATCAAATGTTCGTAGTGTCTGAAATTCTTACTTTACAACAACTGCAAAGCATTCTCATACCCTGTGACCAATAAATAAGTCAGGCCAAGATGTGACGAAGGTGGTTATAATTACAAAATTGAAAATGAGCAAGACATTTCCTGAGCAAATCACAATTTTGTAAATCATTTTATTAATATATAACCCTTTTATTTCCGGGCCCTTAAATACATTTCCCAGAGGTAATTTGGGTACCTAATTAAAAAAACAACCCCCGCGAGACGTCTTCTTTTTTTAGTAGAAAATTTTTACGTTTACATTAAAAAATGCCCCCCTTTAAAAGGCAAAAAGTTCATAATAACAGCAGTTAGCCCTACCCCCCCTCTCAGAGAATCGAGTTCAGTAATCACCTGCATAGGGTACACGAAATAAGTATAGAACTAAGCAGAGGCCGTGGAGGAAAGTTGGAAATGCAGTTTTTTACAACTTATAAAATAAACCGGTTCAGAGAATTACGTATCCTCGTTGAACCATGATGACCCCTACTACCCCTCCCTGTGTACGTATATAATTAATGCTAATGAACTTGGTAGCGTCCAAGTGCCGCTTGAGATCTTTACCGCCTCCGGCATTTTCTTCTTACCACCTCTGACACCTGGAGAGAGCTTCTCTCCGGAGAAATTTGATCAATTACGGATTACGTCCTCTATACGTTCCTCTATTAGGTCTTCCGTTGTTTCACTCATTATTACCTAATGAACACCTTTCACTGTTAACTTTCCCCGTCTCTCCTACAACAACAATAATCAGGAAATGACGACGAAAAGGTGAAAGAATGGAAAATGCAGAGACGAGGAGGACGATGAGGAGGTATCAGGTAGATACGATGATGTTATTGGCAATTTAATGGGCTCTTCGAGATAGAGGGAGGTAAGGTGAAACGGTGTAAAGGACATTTTCTCAGGAGAAAACTCCATCAAAAGATAAGTGGGAAAATGTCCCGGATGTAGCGGAGTCGACGTCTGTCTCCCAGAACATATCCGATGTCGTACATCCACCTCTCAGTATACGGTGACGAAAGTCGATTGCAGATGAATTTTTAAAACTCACCGTGTGAATTTTACGTGTTAGTAGAACTTGTGTGTGAGAATATTTAAAATTGCAAAGGTACTCCATCTTGCACTTATAAATTGGAAGATTGAGTCTGTCAATAATTGCATTTCTTTATTACATAGGCTTGTATATAACAATTCCTTGATGAATATTATGAAACATATGATGTATAAAAAAGTAATTGTGGTAAATACTTAACATCGATAAGGTACATTTTGATCTTGATCTTTCAAATGTGATATTGCAAGATTGTTTTCTGATGGACAAGTCAAATTTAAAAAAGTGTGTAATTCAATTGGGTTACAACTTAAACATAAAATGCTTGCTTAGTTCGACTGGTTTAGTTTATATAATGTGCTATATGTAGTATTTATAAGGAATATTCCATTGGGCAGTAGTTGTTTCGATATAAACTCCATAAAATTGGTTTGTGTGAGAAAGAAATAAAAACGAGGCCAAACAAAAATGTTACGAAAGAAAAACGGATCCGAGAATTTCAATTATGCCCAAACACAAACTTGAGAAAATAAGGCGTAAAAGGAATAGTTTACATATAAAATTGGCCTTAACTATAAGCTGTTCAACGGCAACAACTATGAGGCGACGACGAAAATAAGTTGAAAGAATGGTTACAGTCAAGGATGAAGAGAAAGAGTAGGAGGTGTTATTGACAAATTAAAGGGTGCTTTGAGAGGGTGGATAGGTGAGACGGTGTAAAGGAGATCTCATGAGGAGAAAAATCCACTAAAGGATAAGTGAGAAAATGTCCCGGTTGTTGCGGTGTCGAAGGTTGTCTCTCAGCACAGATCCGATGTCGCACATTATATCTCTTAACCCTTAAATGCACGGCTTTATTAATTAAATGTTTTATGAAAACTATATTGGAATTTAGATTTTATCAATAATAAAAATAGTTAAAAAAATTATAATCAATAATAAACATATTTTTATTTAAAAAAACAGTTTGTTGCTAAAAAGCTTCATTATGTATTAGAGCTCAAATATATGATAATTAATTGGTATGGAAAAGTTTAAAACAATTGTTGTTTTTGAATGTGTTGCTTCCTTGGCCATACATGAATGTGTTATTTTAATATTTGATAAATCAAATATCGAGCAAACCGGCCAAGTCAATATATTAAATACAGAAATGAACTACTTATCACAAACTTAAGGGAAACAAGCCCAATTGCAGTGGAGAGGTGTTTCTGTCATTAAGACGTTATCAGCACTGCTCTTTTTAGTAATTAGCTGCACCCACTTACGAATACATATTTACAAGGAATGAAATGATGTAAATATTAGCACACATCCTAGCACTTCCAAAGCTATTGATGTTAATGTGTGTGATGGCTTTATTACAGTAGCTAGAAAAAAGAACAATAAACCAATCATTGGTACTACGGAATCGAATCCACTAAAAGGGCGTCTTTTGACACAACTACACAAAACATGGAAAAGAAATTTAATAACTTTGAATGTCAGCAGTTTGAGTCGAAACACCCATCAGTGTACTCTTCATTTAAGGTTACAATATCATAGACTAAATGTAACTGGGAATGGTTGTTATTGTAAGGGACGTGGATAGTTGATGGATAACAAGTAAAAACAAGCGTAGTTTAACAATAAAAACTATATATATTGTAAGATGTCTTGCTTTTTAAATTTCGCGCCGTACTATTTTTCGTATGCGTAGGCACCCGGAAACCGCCTGTGGTCACTGAGGTACATAAATACACCCTTCTCAAGAACTCCAGACAGTTCATCCAGTGACCGGGGTAAGTGAACGTCTGGACGGGACAACAAACAGGGTAGCTGTTTGTTGTGTGTTGTGTATCTGTTCGTAACGATATATA
>JAWQRN010000558.1:0-28429 GCA_033557685.1 Sperchopsis tessellata
AGTACTTTTCTTTGATAAATACCTGGTTTTGCAAGAGTTGCTGATGATGTTCCAAGTTTGCAGTAAGCTTTTCTTCTCTTAATATTCTCGTAAAGAACCCACTTTTCATCGCCATTAATCAGCTTGTCCAAAAACGACTCCACCTTGTGTCTAATGAGACGTGATGACCATATTCTTTACGGTCAATTCGTGTGAGACCCAAATGCTTTTCTTTAAGACAAACCCAAGAGATTTAATGTGGTCTTCAGCAGTTGTATGATGGATGCAGAACTCTTTTGCAATTTCTCAAGTTATTAGATGTGGATCATGCTCCAACATGGGCCGCAAAACATCATTATCGATCTTGGATGGTCGTCCAGATCGAGTACCTTCTTTAGGCCCAGATCTCCTGAACATAGTTTTGTAAACCATCTTTGGCAAGTGCGAACATTTATAACATCTCTTCCAAATACTGCACATAAGTTTTCACATGCAAAAGATGTGTTGCTTCTTCTTTCGAACTCATACAACTTACAATGTCGTAAATAAACTTTATTCACTGACATCTCCTTCACTCTAAATATCATAAGTAACTGATGAATGATATAAAAAAATTCCTTTTATATTGAACAACAGGTGAAGAAAAATTCCCCATGACTCATTAGCAACACGTGTTTTTTTATTTACAAGCAAAATCACATGTTTATTTAAAATACGACAGAACATTCCCTCCAACCCAATATATGGGAGCAATACATGCCTGTGACTGATTCACAGGCATCTCTACGTCCAGCAAAAGCTCTCATAGCTTTTGCCAGAGATACAAGTAAGTAAACTGAAGGGATAACAGTATTTGACATTGGACTGCGACTCCTTCTGAAACATCAACAATACTTTTTCCACTTTCTTGAAAGCCTTTTACTCTCTCAACTTAATTATGGTAAAGTGATTTCTTTTTATAATTATCTTTCCATAAACTATATGTTACACCATCACATTTAGAGTTATTAATTAAATAACCAGATCGTTTTAGATATATGTATTTCCGAGACAAAAGAAGTAGGATTCAAGACATGGAAATTGACCTTACCGCTATCAATATTTAAAGAAGTCAATTTTTTCATTTAACTTAAAAAAATGTAATCAAAAAAATATATCTGATTATACAGTCTCTTATACATTTAAAGCCTTAACAAAATGTCTATTTTATTTTTATCAAGTCATATTTTGTATATACATATGAACACCTATGTAAGATTAGTTTGCATTTTTATTTAACAAGGTTATAGGGTATATTTAAAAACAGATGTACTGTGAGTTTAAATAAAATTATACAATGTACTATTCTTTTTTTTTATTAGAAATGTGTAATGCATAAATATTTTAAACCTTTTACATATGGTCTAAGCAAGTTTTATGCAAGTTGATGTTTGTGAATTTAAAAAGTAGACGACCACCTATGAATCTGGCTTTTTAAGACTCTCCGCTAGGGTTAGGTCACGAGATCGATCTTCAATCAAGGATTGATCTTAAAAATGTGATCGAAGGATTGATCTTAGCAAATTACAAGATCGATTGATCGAAAATTAATATCGATCAAAGATCCATCTTTCTACAAAGGCTGATTTTGATCAAACATCAGCTATTTATAAACACAATCATGCAAGCCATCTCGTAGCTCAGTGGCTAAGTACTAGGCTTCTAAGCATGGGATCTCGGGTTCGATTCCCAGAGGCGGTCGGCTTTTTGTGATTAGTGAAAAGTCTTTGTAGTGCTCGTCTTTCGGGAGGGATGTAAAACGGTGGGTTGTGTATTGTAGGTAAATTGAAGACCAAGTGCACGTAAAAGAACCCAATTCCAGTTGGAACACTGGATGCGGCCAGGTGAGTAAGCCTAATCCCTGGCGTCGGTGATTGGCCATAGCAGCAGAAATAGGTCGACGTTAAATAAATTAACAAAAATGGAAATATGCAACTCACCTAATTATTTCTATTAATTTGTAATTTATTGTATTCAATTTTGTTTACTTGATAAAGATACATGTGGAATGTGTCAAAACATTCGCTATGACGTTTATATGACAAAATAATAATGAAATACATTTATATGAATATGGTATGGAGTCCGTATAAAGGTTCTGATTAGTGGCACTTATTAGAGCCTCAGGATCATCATCAGAAATGTTTGTTGAGGCCAATTGTTCCGATTATTTACTTTTCAGCAAACACAAATAAAGTATTGTCATGTTTGTGATGTTGTTCATATACTTAAATTCTCTTTTGCATCCAGAGCATATAATAAAAATTCCTTTTGATTTTTCCACTCTAGTGAAACACTGCCACACTACACTTTGTCTCATTTTTATCTGCCAAAAGTATAATTTCTTCGGACTTGTATTCTATTCGGGTAATTCTGCTAGACTATTTATTACAATCAAGTGTAAGATGGTTTCAAAACTGGCGGAATTCCGGAAGGACCTTCTATAGAAAAGAGTTCTACGAAATGAAAGTCATTGTAGGAGGAAGCTCTGAAATTGTCGATTATAAAGGAATATCTATTTTTGGTGGCCAACAGGAAACTTCAATATATACATATATTGTATTGACAAAAAGGAGAATTCACAATAAGAGCATAAAATCCTCTGAAGAAAGGTCCAAATCAAATAAACCTTTTACTACAAAAGGTCATGATGTATGCTTTCGTAGGCCATAACAATTTTACATTTTACACTTATAATTAGAAAAGCGCACTTTCATTAGAGTTTAAAGTTCATAATTAAGCTTCATCTTCTTACTTTTAAAATATTATTACCATTTTGTCCTTTTAATAAATTGGAGTTCAATAGATAAATTTATGCGTGTAAAATAACAGCTTTTGATATAAAATGTATAAATATTATCGGTGCAAGTTTTGGTATGGTGAAAGATTTCAGAACAAGATATAATTTAAAATGTTTGCTAATATAGATATGTTTAGTTTATGTATAATAATTGTATGAGTTATTTGGAAGGTATTTTTATCAATAGTTTATGATTTATTAATAACTTATGAAGGTGCGCAGATCAGTTTTTCATTGGCTTGAAATTTTTACATTTGAATAAAAAATTCCAATTACATTTCAATAAAGGATTTACGATATTGATTAAAGATAGGTCTTGATCAAAAATCGATCTTAATCAAAGATCAATCTTCGATCAATCGATCTTTTTTTGGGATCAAAGATCGATCCTAAAATACGGGTTCGACCCAACCCACAACCCATAAAATGCTTTTTATCTAACCATCTATAATTGAAATTTTAATGAGTAAAACAAAGAATTCTTTTCAAAAAGTATATTTACAAAAAATAAAAATAAAATATAAAACGAATATAAAAATGTAAATAAAGTATATACAAATAGAAAGTTATAAGTTAGGGAGAACTATAATAAAAATATAAAATACGGAATGTCAACATAAGTACTTTTTAATACTTTAAAATAAACAAAGGCATACACTTAATGTACACAAATGCAATAATCATTATAAGCAAAAACAATAAACTCTAAAATCAAAATTTATCACAGAAAAATTAGTAATTTTGTAATTTTTATTGATTAAAGAAACACAAAATTGTGACATTATATTTCAAAAAATAATTATAAAAATTTATTTGTAAATGTTATAATTTATGATATACGTTAATTTTACGCTGTTTTTGTGAAGTAACAAATTATGTAGTAAATTTTTTTTAAATATTAAAAATAAAATAATTCTTAACAGTATAAAAAATAGATATACTTTTAATTTTTAAAGAACGTTTGCTATTTAATAACGGATTTTTCAAAATAGCCACATTATTTTATTTGGATTTATTTTTTTTTACAAAAAATAAAATTACTACACAGAGAAACATTTTTTTATATATGTCAAAAATATAATGTCACAAAATACAAAAGATTTCGAAGCTAAACGAATAATATATATTAAAGCATTTAGAAGCTATAGAATAAATTTTTTTTTCAAAAAATATGTAAATATACAAAACTCTATTGTTATTTTATGAAACTACATAAACTAATGCTAAGGGAGCACCAAATTCTATACAAACGTTGTACAACATTACTACTCTAATTACATAATAATGAAAATCAGTATTACAAACTTGAACTACGTGAACATTTCCATTATATCAAATTACACAATTGATTAAATGTTCATGATAGGCTAAATAATATTTTGAAAACAAAATTTAAATACCTCAAACTAATGAAATAATATATTATTATAGATACATTGAATTGTTTTTGATTAAAAATTGTATCATATATTTATTCAAAAAGCTAGAGTAATTCTGACAACATCCCAAAGAATATTTAGCTGAATAAAATATGCACTTGTATTTTAATTCAATTCTACTTCAACTTGGATGAAAAATTTTGTTTACGTAATATACCTCAACATTGTGTAATCAGAAGCACTTGGTAAATGGTTGAAATAATAAAATATAAAAATGGTTGCTAAAAAAATTTAAGTTTTATCTCGATAATGGGAAAAGTAACTTGTTTTCAACATATTATTCAGTCTAGTACTCTTTACATTACATTACAATTCCTTGCAGTTCAAGTGATTTTGGACACCTGTATAAGTGTCAAATTGGCATGAAAATACAATACATCATCACAAAGGAGAATTATCACTAGAAATGTTGATATTTTAAGATATTCATTTGTGTAAACCTTAACAATCTT
The DNA here is from genome assembly GCA_033557685.1 of Sperchopsis tessellata. Lineage (NCBI taxonomy): Eukaryota > Metazoa > Arthropoda > Insecta > Coleoptera > Hydrophilidae > Sperchopsis > Sperchopsis tessellata. The sequence goes on from JAWQRN010000558.1 coordinate 4,710, forward strand.
TAGGTATTAAAATAAGCTCAAAATTTGTAGCATTTAAAACATTTCTCAAACATTCTACATATCTTATTTTTGTAAATTACATATAAGTTCGTAAATTTTCAAAATACTAAATGAATGATCTTCATTCAACTATTTAAAACTGCACAAGGTACTAAATTTGATCTTAATCAAAATCAAGCAAAGTTTTATATTATTTTATTAAGTTTATACAGGGTATTTCCGATTTGAGGTGCCACATAAGAGTCTCAGAAACAGTATTGTTTTTCTTAGATGTAAAAATTCTCGGGAAATTTTCTTCAGTCATAATTTCTTGTCAAAAAGTACATATCACACTTGCTGAGATTAAAATTAATAAATCATACACTTACATAAAGTTGTCACATTAACAGTTCTTATTATTTTAACATTTTAATTACAATATTGCTATATATATTATCATAACAAACTATCTGTAATAAATTAATTGGTAGATTGTTATATTGAACCATATTTAACAAATTATATAAGCTATAGAATAACCTAGAACAAGAAGGCATAAATAAAACGTATATAAACGGAGTAAAAGCACTGTACAGAGAAAATCAAGCTGTCGTCAAAGTTGGAAACCAAGTCTCATAAATATGTTCGCTTTTGAAAGGAGTAAAACAGGGTAGCTGCCTCTCCCCTAAAAACATTGGATTAGAAAATGTAGTCCAATGGGAACACAGCTGGGTGAGAGCCCGATATACATGATCCTTTTTGCAGATGATAAAATAGTTATTGCAGAAGATCAGCAGGATATGACATACATGCTAAATAAACTGATAAGAGGAATATAATAAGTGGGGCTTAGAGGTAAATACAGAGAAGACGCAATATATAGTCATAGGAGGAAAAGGAAAGGATATAGATCTCGACGGCGGAATAGTAAAAAACGTTAGTCAGTATGAATATCAGGGAGTCACAATATGCAAAGATGGAAGAGAATACAAGGACATAATGAAGAAAATAAGCAGAGGAAAGACAAAAACACTACATCCAATCTTGTGGAATAATAACCTAACTAGAGAGACAAAGATAAATATATTTAAAACAATATTAGAACCAGTTATGACATGGGTTATTGACAAAAAAATTAATCAAAGATTACTCTCGGCTGAAATGCTGTACTGGAGAAGATGCTCTGGTCTAACCTTATACGATCACGTTAGAAATGTAGACATCAGAGATAAAATGGCAATGACACTACTATAGATGATATAAATGAAAAGCAGTTAAGATGGTACGGACATCTGTGTAGAATGAACGAAGAAAGAATACCAATAAAGCTATGGAAATGGACTACAGTCCAAAGAAAAAACAAGGGAGACATCGGAAGAAATGGATAAACAACATAAAAAGTGAAATGAAAAAGAGAGGTTTATGACAAGATGATTGGAACGATAAGAATAAATGGCTTTTAGGATGCGAGAAGTAGCTGCAAATACTCGCTATAATAATAATAATAATAAGATAAATAATAGTCTTGGACCAAACATTTTTTTATTAATTAAAATGTCTGCGGATTTTATTCCATTATCAGTTAATTTCTAAATAAAGAGGAAAACAGCTAATGGCAAAGCTTAATAATATAAAAAAATATTTTACATTAAATTTAGATTTTGACGCGTCATCAAAATATAACTAATATTAAAATAACTAAAAGGTAAAGAACGAGAAGACATATATTATTTTAGAAAAATTATAGCTGGAGACTAGTACAAAAACCAAAATAAACTTGGTTATTTAAGTTTCATCCAAATCTAAGGGGCCTCGCAATCTCAAGGTCTTCTGCAATATTTAGCTTGCCATTTACTATAATAATGTAGGTATTTTACACCTTTATCAGGGTCAAACTTGTGATTTTTAGTATAAACATGAATTGCACAATTATAAGTGATACAATGATGTCTTACACAAGCTAAATGTTCGGAGATTCTTGTATGGAATGCTCTCCCTGTTTGACCTATGCAAGAAGCACCACATTCACAAGAAATTGAATAGATTCCACAATGAAATTTATTTGAAATAATGTCTTTTTCTCAAATTAAAAAATGTTTAGAGAATTACCAAAAGATTTTTAAATTTTATATGGATTTTAGTTTATTATCAGGTATTTTTAAATTTAAATTACATACTCTTCCTATACCTTTTGTTTATTTAAATATTCATTTTTATTTTGACGACACATCATTAGCTGTTTTCCTCTTTTTTTGAAATGAATTGATAAAAATTTTTTAATTGATAAAAAAATGTTTAGACCAAGACTATAATTTAAATTATAAACGGGAAAATTACACTAAAATAGATGATACATTATGCACACTATAGAGTACCTGAAGGATCCATTTTGCGCCTGTATCTTGATATTATATATAAATAACTTATCTCTCTACAAACTCAAAGTAGAGCTTTTGTTGTGTGTAGATGACTAGGCCATTTTCTATAAAACTGCAACCGTTAACAATGTTGAAACATTAGTGAAATATTTCGGTCTTAATCAAGACAAACAACTTAATTGGAAATTGTATGTAGAATGTCTCCTCAATGGTTGGAATATTTTACAAAATAAATAATAGTTTGCTAGTTAAATCAAAAGTAAAATTGTATGACGCCTTAGTTTTCAGAAAAATTAATTACATAATATCTTTTTGGGGTCAGTCAACTGAAAAATTAATTATTCAGAGAATATAAAACAAAATATAGAATCTTTGTTTATAACTTCAATTGATATATACCTACAACTGAATTATATTCCAAAAGTAATAGCTGTTTATAGTACAAGTGTGTTACGATACAAATAAGTCACGAGGAAAATATTAATCCACGAGGCCATCAGGCTGAACAGGGTACTTTTCTTAATAAACACATATGTGCCATATAAAGTTTACCCAACATTTTCTAACAACGGTAAAAATGAATTTAAAATTTTGGAAAAATATTAGGCACTTGCCGCTTTTAACGATACAGAAAATAAAGGAGTGTACTATATTTCGATACCTGTCATATATGGGAAACAGTTTGAGACACTCTCGGCAATTCTTCTGGTAAACGCGGGGCTGATATAACAACAATAAAACACAGTGGTAGAGGGTTATATGCAAAACTGATATCTCCAGGAAGATACAGGATCGGGTATAGCAAGTGAGATATAATTCTTTGGCATCAACTTATGCGCATGATTTCGTAAGAAGCAAGTAAAAGATAATAAAATGAAAGAATCCCTTTGTGTTCATGATTCTTTAACCATACCTTGCAGTATCAATATAACATCGAATAACCTGAATGATGCTCCGTAGATTAAAAAACTATTTCCTTCAAGTATAATTTAGAAAAAATAATAAGACAGTATTAGTATCTAAATGTTTTTATTTTTAAATTACTAGTGGTAAAATTTTTATATCATGAGCGAGTTACGATTCACTTTATTCATCTAAAATCACCATAGTTATAGTGTTATTATTTGGAGATGGATAATAAATTTAATATCGTGGATATCTTACAGTTTAAAACTTATTAATGTGTGCTTAGAATTCATAATAGCATAGTGATTGTCAAATCTAGGATTGTACCCGTCTTCATTAAAACTCTTGTAGTTTTAGAAATATCTATGTGGCCATTAAATTTGTAACACCCTGTATAATTTGAATTATCACAATTGGCAAGAGATTGTAAAGCCGATAATAATGATCATTATATCATAGTTTTAAAAATCTAAAATTATTTGTTCTCATTGTCTTAGATTCAATTTATACTTCGCAAATGATGTCAGAGATTTAATTTTATCGAAAAAAAAAAAATAAATTTAATTTTACTTCAAAATCGTAAATTTGAAAGTGTCTAATGTCCATATTTTTTTTTTTTTTGACAAATTGAACCTAAAATTCTAAAAAAAAAACAAGCCTGCATCAAAAGCTATAACATCAAAAGTTTTAGTTAAATGTTTTTTTTTAATAAATGAGGCAACACTTTTTTAATTATGTATTTGAGCAATAATATATATATATATACTTAATACTAAACAATTATATTTATAATGCACAAACAATGAAAAATTTTAATTCAGTATACAATACAATATATTCAGGTTTTCCAGAAGATAACAGTGTGTTGGTTTTTGCTTTTACCAACGTTACGTACACCATTGCAGGGGGTATTATCAAGACCTGTAGCTCTTAAAAGTGCTAATTGTAGCTCTGAAAAGTGCTAGATGTAGGTGCCGACCAGCTCTAAAAAGTGGTAATAGAATAACATGTAGCTCTCAAATATAAACTTTCTGCTGCCACATATCCTTGATAACATACATATATTTATTTCTTGACTAGTTCTTGTGAGAGCTACATGTTATTCTATTATTAGCACTTTTTAGAGCTGGTCGGCATCTACATCTAGCACTTTTAAGAGTTACAGGTCTTGATAATGTCTCCTGCAACGGTGGACGAAACGTTGACGAAAACAAAAGCCAACACATGGTTATCTCCAGGAAAACCTGAATGCAATGAAAAATTTGAATACTTATTAAACAAATTACACCCCCATTATATGCTATAGACAAACTTTTATCAATATGAAAGTCATCAAATGGAGTTTTGGGGTACACCTCAATTATTACTATAAATATAAATATAATTCGATTATACTATAAATACTGATTTATTCATTTGTTGCATCATCTACAAAAAAAAAAACTTGTAAATTAGTCATATTATTGTACAGAAATACTGATCTTCGGTTACCCATAGGTCTTTCTTTTAAATTGTAATAAAATATAAATCATCAACATTTAAAACAATAGCCTCCTCAAAAATATTGTTTAATATCAAACGTATTGAAGGAAAAAACATTAACAAGTGTTAACACAGATTTTAAAAAACCTTCGTCAGGAAAAGGTATTCAATGAAATCATAACACCGTAAATTCTTCTGGACTACAACTTCTAAAAGAAGAACTCACTTCAACCTTAGGATTCCCGCTAACTTTCAAACTGCTTCTGCCGAACGAAGTCCTACTACTAAAATCGAACTTTCGCTCTTTCCGGTTAAGATTCTCGATGATATTCTTCACTAAGCTACTAGCACTTGTCGCACCACTACCACTACCGAGTCTATCACAGGACTTTTCTTGTTGTACATTGCGAGATCTCTTCAAAAGAATAGGGGTACGCAAAACAGACCTATCAACCACCGCTAAAGGTGGCTTGTGTTCTGCTGAAAGCCCTCCATCAAATTCTGCAGCCGTAGAACACCAAATTGTCTTCGGCTCTTCCTTATTCAAAGAAACAAATTGGTCGCACAGTGGCGCTAACCCCTTTGTGTACTTCTTCCCAGTAACATCATCGTGCACTCCAGAAATCTGCTGTTTTTGCACCTTAGCAGGTTTACTACTCTGGACCTTACAAGGCTCCAGTTTGCTAAGATTAAATTTACCAGTCTTATCAATTGTTTTACCCCCTTGACTACACAGGGCTTCTACCCGCAGCAGACTCGTTTCTTTCGAAGTACTTGGTGTGCTTTCACTCCTCTTAAAAATGTTCCTACTTATGCTAAAAGTGCTAGACTTATTTGTACTATCAGACTTCATTCGATTTGCACTCACGCCAAGCTTTGGCTGTGTAAAAATTGGCCCATCAAAAGAAAATGCTTGACTTGTTTCAAATGAAACGCCGGCACTACTTGGCCCTTGATTCGGGCTTCTATTCAATGTAGACGACACTATATCAGGAATTTCCCGTAACCTGGTCTCAGGCAAATCTACTCGTAACGTAGATGGTACCGTTCTATTGCCTTGTGGTACGCTTACATTATAGACGCCTTTAGAAGAATTTGGAAATTCCGGACTAGACTGAAGCTCGTTATTTTTAGAAACACCATTGTTATTCTTCAAGTTAGAAACGAACTTCTGTGTAACTCGCGAGGGCAATGTGGAACTTTTCAAATTTTGCAGGCTTAAATTTGAAAGTTTGTGCAATGTACTCGTACTTTGTTGACTGTCGCCTTTTTGAGGTTTGTTAACTTCAAACGTACTTCGTTTCCCCAGGAATTTAATCTTGTCTTTAACCCCACAGGTATTCTCCGAGGGTTCAGTTGTGTTTTCGTTCCGCTGCTTCTCACTCTTTTGCACCTTCTCAACATTTTGCTTTTCAGTTTCTATTCGTTCTGCTGTTTCTTTAATGAATCTATTCCTGGTAAAGTTTTTCGGTACCCTTCGCAGCGCCACCGAACATTTGGTATCTTTTAAATTGTTCTCAAGCGGTGAGGCTAAATTTTTTCGTTCCCGGTAACCTTCTGTAATGTGTGGCATGTTTTTCTGAGAGGCGTCGCATTGATCATTATTGATTTTTTTCTCGGTATTGCACGTATTCTCTGAATTACTTTTACTATCTGGGTTACTTTGGCTTCCAGAATTGCATTGACTAATTGAATTATTTTGGCTTCCTGAACTACATTTAATTTCTGAAATGCAATTGCTTTCAGAGTTACATTTGCTTCCCAAATTACATTTGCAGCCCAAGTTTTCTGAAATGTTTACGGCTCCTGAGTTTTTACTTCCCAATGAAGATCCACTTCCTGAGTTACATTTAAATCTTGGGCTACAGGCAGTTCCAGAGTTGCAGTTATTTCCCGAGCTATATTTGTTCTCCAATCTAGCATTTGACTCGCTTAATTTTTTAATGCAGATGGGTTTGTCTGCATCACCAACGTACACGGAGTCGTTTTTAAGAAAATCAATATTCTCATAATTAGGATATTCTTTATTTTGGGTTTCCGAAGTCAAGGTGTATGTTTCTGTGGACAGTTTTATCTTCACCGGAGAGGTAGCATTGAATATGCACATATCGTTGCTGCTTTTTTGTTTTATGTACTCGTACTTTGGCACGAGATTCCTTCCATTCTCTCTGTTTTTATAATATGATCTCTCGGAACTAAAGTCTTCGCAGCTTTTAGTGTAAAATTCATTTTGGCTGCAGTAATTGCAGGCCTCTGGGCTTTTGCTGCAGTTGTCACAGCTTTTGCTGAGTATGTTACATCCGGAGATCTTGATGATTGGTTTAAGTTTTTGCTTTTTTCCGTCTAGCAGATTTTCGGCACTACACACTTTGATGATTGGTGTTATCTTGTCTTTTGTGCTATCAGATTGTGTCTGGCTGGACATTTTACCTTCTTTGATGGGTTCTAACGACGGGTTTCTTTGGTTTGAGGGTATACCTTCTGGTGTCGTGCTGCCTGATGAACTCGGGCTGAGACCTTGGAAGTGTTGGATGTCGAAGAGAAGGTCTGATGGTAAGGGCATTCCTACAGATAAGTGCATTGAGAGAGACTCTAACCATACTTCCATTACTTCAAATGGAGGTCTAAAATTAATATTATTAATTAGGAATAACGAATATAAAAACAAAAATGACATTTCTTACCTTTTATCCGGATTAAGGTCAGTACATAAAAAAGCTACTTTGTAAAAAGGTTCTGGGCAAGATGTGCAAAATTTTTCTCGAAAAACATTCTGGTTTAAGCCAAAATCATTAGATCTTGGAAGAAAGTCTGGATCAGCCTGTACTCTACCAATGATCTGAAAAAATCAAATAACATGTAGAGTACCAATCTTGTTAGTTGTTATTTACGAATAAAAAGTTCTACAATCTACTGATGAAGACTGATGAATAAATTATAACATTTTGGAGACAATATAATTTAATAATCAGGGTTTCTAGTTTTAGGGACAAATTTACTATATATTATTTTGTACTAAGTATTTTTTACTTAGTATCAATAACTACCTGCAAAATTTTTATGGCACAATCCATCAGCCTAGCACTAATTTTTATATTTTGATGTATTATATTTTTTGATTTAATTCCAAGCCCCTGCAATTTTTCGCAGAGACTGGGAATCGAACTCGAGCCACCACGGAGTAGCATTGTTGAAGCCCCAACGCTCTAACATATACGGCTACCGAGGCGCTAAGCAAAATGTTATAAAATGAATATTTCAAAAATTATAATGATTTAAAATAGTTTTAAATGAAGCATGTATGTACATACTTCACACAGCACAATTCCAAAACTGAAAATGTCCACTTTTTCATCGTATTTGTTCCCTTTCATCATTTCAGGTGCCATCCAATATGGATTTCCAACAACAGTATATCTTTTTTTTCGTTCTTGCCTTCTCCCAGTTGTTCCCAGGGGTCCTTTTGGAGACACTCTTCTGGCACTATTGGTCGCATGCGATACGATTCTTGCCAAACCAAAGTCTGCTACAACCACCGTTTTATCCTAAAGCAAATAAAATATAGAATATAATGGAATCATTTATTTTTCAAGTTCATTTATTATTGAGTATTGAAGTCATCAGTTTATAATATTGTCAAAATTACACTACGTATACATTTCAAAATGGTTAAAATAATTTATAGAAATAAAGACATTGGCTTTGGCTAAAACCAAGGGTGGGCAAACTTTTCTCTCCGAGAGCTGCATGGACATCTGTAAGGTTTCTAGCTGTTTGTAGAAAAGCCTATATATTAAAACGAGAGAGTGGCCATCTTGTCAACTGTTTTTATTGGCTAAAGATGGACAGACGCCATTTTTGGTCTTGAAGAAATTGCGCTCACGGATTGGTTGAGAAGTTATTTGTGTTGCCTGGCATTTTAAATTGAGTTAATCATTCAATGCACGAAACGACATTGACATACTTCAGTTTAAACAGCTGATGAAGTCAAATAAAGACCTCTTGCTACCTTTTATGAAAAGTACGGATGGTTAAAATTGCCGCTTGGCACCGAAAATGGCGTCCATGTGGGAAGGTGGCCACTCTCTTGTTTTAATATACTGGCTCTCTAGCTGTTTCTGTTGTAGCCTTTACTAACTCATAAGCTTGATAATGATCAAGGGTGGTTGAAACTTTGTGGAAAGACAATATTTTTTAAATTATAAAGGTAGGTATCTCTAGGAAAATTTCATATAATGCAATTCTTTCCTAAAATATGAAATTACTATAGGATATTGTCTAAGACTTAAGAAAGATAATGGCGCACAATATTTGATTCTATCACCTATAGTTTGCCCATATTGGACAATCAAAGTTGAAAAAAACAACAAAAAAAATCAGAAAAATTATAAATAATCCAAGTTTTCTGAAAAATAGAAATCAATATCTTTTACAGTACATTCATTTAACAACCATCGTGTTCTTGAGGTATATATTGTAGTATATATTGTAGGACTTAACATTTAACATTTCCTGGGATATGTTTTCTAAATGACATTCCGTCTACACAAACATCAGTATACCACCATTTTCCGTTAATCTTCAACCAATAAAATAGATTCATTTCATCTATTACAAACATGATATCTCCCATATATACAAATTTCTATTAAAAACTTTACGAACGTACCTCTCGTACTAAGCAGTTATGCGAGTTGAGATCACGATGAATGATGTTCATCGAATGTAGGTAAGCCATACCTGCCGCAATGTCTTTTGCAAACGAAACTCTTTGCTCCCACGGAAGAGGCTGTGCGGTATCGTGTAGAAGTTCTGTTAAAGTCCCTCCTGCTATAAATTCTGTAACAAGGTGCAGTCGCCTTTCTTTGTAAAGAACTCCTATAAATCGGAGGACATTGTTATGATGCAAACTTCGGAGTACTGCCACCTGGAAAATAGTTACAAAGTAAAATTAAAAACACGAAACTAACATATTATTAATTGGGTGAAGATTTGATTTAAGTTATCTTTAAAATTCAATTCCCAGCACTTTTAAGTCAAAGATTATAAAAACTCATACTTCTAAAGGACCACAGCTTGGAATCTTTGTTAAGTGCTGTAATTTGCAACTGAATCTGTTACTTACTTCTTTCAAAAAGTTTTTCTGCGCTTCTTCGTCTACCCTGTACAATTCTTTTAGCACCATTACTTCAGCAGTATCACGAGTGGTGACTTTGAAAACCTGTCCGAAGAAACCTTGGCCTAGGAGTTCCCCTTTCACGAGGTCTGAAGCTCTGAACACCCGCTGAGGTGGTCGTGGTTCGAGAAACGAATAAGCTCTTGATAGTTCCAGACATCGTTTTGAATTTGGTGTTCTATAAAATAAAACAATTCGTTAATTTTAAAGAGTATTATATTTAGCGTTAATTACACACAAATTTATCACAATAAAAACGAACAATTTCTGGTCAATCTATATTTTTCTTTACTTTATTTCTCAAAATCCAAGAAAATTTTACTTTTATATGCAGGAACAGTACATTTTTAATGTGTCATTTCGACACTATAATTTTTGTATTTTGTATGATGAAAGTTACCACTAGATAACAATATTGCATATTACGAGAAGTAAAATAAAAAACCAACAAAAAAATATCACAAATTATAAAAAAAAAATATTTAACTAGAAAAAACCTTATAAATAATATAAACATACTCATCTAGAAGTCTGCTCATCGAAGAACTCCTCTCCTTATCCAGCGACTGTCTATTTTCTGATAAATTATTTTTTCGCCTCAATTGTCTCGATCGGGTTCCACTCATATAACCTTCATCTCTTCGTTTAAACAGTCTTTCTTTGTCACCAGTCCTCGTGATTGTCCCTGCTTTATTTTTGTTGTTAATAACACTAGCATTGTTGACAACCTCCTGAATATCAGGACTACTTTTATTTTTCAGACTATCTATACTACTAGAGAGATCATGGGTGATTGATATATTTGACCCGAACTTTGGTTCTGGAGATTTGCATTTGGTGTTCGGGATGTTCGTATCACTAGAAGTGGTCGTTAAAGGTAGCACATTTTGTTGTACGGGATAGCTAGGTTTTCGACGAGATATTGCTTCTGGATCATGTTCTATTGTCAACTAGAAAACAAGTAATAGATAACGTTAAGAAAGTATATATTTATGTTGTCTACTAAGCAAGAAAAAGAAAGAGCGACAACAGAGAACATGTGTATAAAAATAAAAACCCAAAATTTTATTCATGATACCTGGGTAATTATATATCAATAAAAATTTGTAATTTCGTCGACATTTTTTTTACTTAAAAAACTCAAAAAGCATCTCAGAAGGTCATTAAAAAGGAACTAAAGTAAGATGTTATTAGATACAACTATAAAGCCACCCTATAGGCGATAGAGCAGCACAGGAACTACAAATAGGGGAAATAGGAAAAGCAAATAATAGCCCTCAGATCTGAAAATGATGAGCGAGTTGATGATAGAGAGGAAATCCTTGAAGTGGTTAGAAAGTTTTACCAAGAACTATATCGAGATAAAAGTGACCATGAAATGCCCTTCTTCCAAAGAAGACGTTTCCCCAATATTACCCTCAGAAGGTGCATATGCTCTAAAAAATCAATTATGCTATGGAATAAACGAAAACAACTAAACCAGAAACTATATAAGATGTACTGGCTTACTGGCCAAAGGTCACAATTATCAAGAGAAAGTAAGGTACTAGTATATAAAACCATACTAAAACCCATATGGACATTGGAAAGATTTCTGACCAAAATCCTAAGAACAATATACGACATACCGCAATATATCAGAAACAAAAAATATATACAACAAATTACAAATCAAAACTATGAAGCAGGAAATAGCAAACGAAGTGTGAAATACCAAGAGAAACTAAATAATCATCCAAACCAACTCGCCACAGAGCTGGTGGGGGACAGGGCAACGAGATTTTAATGACTGAACAGACACAATGTGGTGGATCTAGAACACAGGTTTTAATCAGATCGGCCAACAAAAGAAAGTCTCTTAAACAAATAAAAATGTCTGGCCAAAGATTCACCAAAATTGATAATTGTTCTAGGGACAAATGGCAATGTAGCAGTATATAAAATAAAGAAATAAAAATTTTGCTAAAGCACCTCGAGAAGACGGGAATAACACTGACATTTCAAAAATTGCTGAAGATGAGATTTATACAGTGCTAGTAAAACTGTATAGGTCATGCATAGAAACAAAATAGATACCAGCGTCTTGGAACAACGCAACAATTATTTTAATCCTCAAAAAAGGAAATAAAGAAGACCTGAAAAATTACCGTCCTATCAGTCTTACATCTTTGGCTTATAAGATCTTTACTAAATTAAATACGAATTGCCTTACAGACCAATTTGATTCATACCAACCCAAAGACCAGGCCGGTTTTCGAAAAGAATATAGCACTATTGACCACAATCACACGGTGTATGAATTGATATCTAGATGTAATTGTATAACGTGCCACTATGTTGTGCTTTCGTACTCCACAAGAAAGCATTTGACTCAATCAAGACATGTGCAGTTATTAAAGCTTTGGTCCACATCAAACGTGTAATTACATCAAGAAACATACATTTTTTGTATTCAAAAAGACAAGGAGACACCATATTACCAAAGTTTTTCAGTGCAGCTTTAGAATATATTTTCCGGGAAATAAACTGGGAACAAAATGGCATTAAAGTGAATGGAGAATATCTTAACCATTTGAGATCAGCAAATGATATCGTGTTATTTGCACACACTATCTCCAAGTAAGAATGAATGTTCTGGATTCTGAATGCAGGCCTTAGGATGGATCTTAGAAAAACAAAAGTTATGCTCAATGTAGTAGCTATGCCAGCCAATGCGTACATCGAGGACACACTAATCGAAACAGTAACATCATACAATGTGTTTGGACCAGCTCATAACGATGGAAGGAGATACAGTGAACCCTCGATCTAACAGCCTACTCGGGGGAAGGGGTGTTCGTTAAATGGGATTGTCCGTAAAATTCGAATATCCTAAAATGGTGTCTATATTAAATTAAATTACAAATCATATATTTACCCGTTTATTGTAATTAATGCGAACAGAGTCCAGAGTTTATTTAAAATGAATTCATTTTATTTTCGTTTAAAACACAGCATAATAGACTGTTGGAATATACCTGGAACTGTAAAAAATGACCCTCTTTAAGTGGAGCTCGATGTGTTCCGCATGTTAAATAAATTTATGACCTTTGTATTTATATTGATAGGAAACATATGTTTCGTTTAGTACATATGTATAAAATTCTATAGTATGTAAGTACGAACAAATTTTAGAAATTTTTTTTTGCAAGGCGAGTGACGGAGGTAATTAATAAAAGCATAATGATCCCAAACAAATAAAAACCTTTTATTTACATCTGTTTTTACCACCGCTGCATTTCTACACATTTCTAGTTAAAGGGCGCTTATCTGGTAGTATTGTTTTGTCGGTATTTCTCACATTCGCCTACATCGATACAAAAAATCGATGATCGCACAAGCGCATACTGTTCCCTTGATGTCATAAAAACCCTAACCTTCCGTACATCTGACAAAATAGTGTCGAGTGTTTTTTTTCCAACTTATGGCGTATTCGTTATAATTTGATGAAAATAACTGTAAGTTAAGAAAAAAAATAATTTTTGAGATCTGAAAATTTTGTCCGTTAAATCCGAAGTCCGTTAAATCGGGGTCCGTTAGATCAAGGGTTCACTGTAATTCTTTAGACATAGCACGAAGAACAAAGCTTGCATGAAGTACAACTGGACATCTAAGCAACATATTTAAGTCGCAGATGCCTTTGTGTTTGAAACGCAAGGTTTTTGATCAGTGTATTTTGCCTGTTACGACGTATTCTAGTATGCAAAGAAGCATTGAGAGATACATGATGGGTTTGAGAATTAGTGATAGAAGTCGCATGGTTAAGAAGTCAAACTAAGGTCAAGGATGTTATAGGGGCAGTGAAGATGCAAAAGTGGAAATGGGCAGGACATCTTGGAAGGCAAGCAGATCATCGATGGTCAAACGAATTAACCTTATTGGAGCAAAGAGGCAACGTAAGACCAAGATGAAGGCTCAATGATAGGTGGGACAGAGAACTCAGAAGTTGTTTAGGAGACACATGGATGAGAAAAACGCAGAACCTTGGTGAGTGGAAAGAACTTGGAGAGGCCTTTATCCAGCAGTGGATGAATATCGGCTGATTATGATGATGATGATATATATAAACTAATAACAATAACATATAATTTATAACCCACCTGTAAAACGGTGTCAGAGTATCTAATAAGATTTTCTACATTTTCTAAGGAGGTATCCTTTACTGGTGTTCCATTTATTTCTAGAATTCTATCACCGATATGTAAAGACATCAGGTCATTGTTAACATCTAATCTAAAAAAATAAACAACAAATTAAATTAAAATCAAATTTAAAATGCACAAGGAAGTGTAAATGGAATAGTTGTAGGAAAAAATGAATACAATTAATATACAGGGCCCCTCTAAAGTCTCCCTCTACCTCCTAATTTTTTAAAATATTGTGTTAAAGAGTTCGAACAATATTGAGGTTGAATCTTGCCAAACGATTTTTGATTCTTTATTAATAAGTATTTGGAAATTAAATAATGGCGACAAAGGCATTATCAAATCAAAATTATTTAATTGCAAGAGGGGTGGTCGTACACCAGATTTTCCACCATTGCATGTTTTTTTGGCGGGGTAACCTCAAATCCAAAGTGTTCAACCAAAGAATCTTATGTATATGTGGCTAATGACAATCAAAAAATGTGCATTAATTACCAGGGAAATATTCCACAATGTCCGACTTAAGATTTTTGTATGATACTTGTATTGCCGGAATGTATAAGATGAACATTTCCAAGAAACCACTGCATAAAATTTGATTTCTTTTTTGAGTCTATTCATTAAAACATCTTAGAACTAGAGAACGGATAAATGCATTTTGTTTTCAAAAAAGAGTACGTAGTGAATTGAAATATTTGCCAAATTCGAGTTGATAGTGCCTCTATCGTGTTTTTTTATTTTCCAATAACCGATTAATCACCAAAAAATAATTCATTTGGTATGATTCAACCTTAATTTTGTTCTAATCTTTTTTTTTAAATTAGGTGATGGGGTTGAGACTATACACAGACACTGTATAGTTGCATATTAATATTTTTAATAGTAACATACCTATACCTGGGCTTAAAATAGCAGCAAAATTTAAATGCTGATGTTAGAAATGTTAGTGCCAGTTGAAGTACTTTTCCGTGCAATCGCCATATTATCCTAAATAAATAAATATCATTATAGTTGCACGCTTGTAAAATTAATTTAAAAAAAAACTAGAAGTGCGGATCTACAAAACTGTGCAACATAATGTTATAAAAAAGAAAATATAAAGCACCATAAGCATCACAACAAAACAAAAAAAACCTAGAGTTAAACAAAATTTTCTTTCAAGATACAATCGGAAACTTAAAATACACAAAAATGACAAAAATAATAATAGAAGGTTATGATTTTCATCTAATCCTATGTTTCTTTCACTTTCTATAGATCCCATTCCTTATTTTAATTTTTGTACTAACCAACATTAACTCGTCCTCAAAAGCTATCTTCCCGTTGACCACTTTTTTAATTTATAAATTGCATGAAAATGACTTGAATGGTCGAAACCAGTCGCTACTAAAATTAACTTTGCAAAATGACAACATCCTTTACTTTCTTTAATTATGAAGAATATTCACAAGACAGCAAAATTTCCTTTTTAATCATAATATTGTTTAACGTTTTCTTCCATCAGTTAATTTATATTATATTGAACACAAGAAAATAAGAAAAAAATAACTACCCTTTCACCAGTGATTAATAAATCAAATAAGATATAAATTTAAATATCAAGAAACACATACAGTCTGTAGTAATGTGGTACAAAAACATTTAAAGCTTTGAGTAAGGTTAATAAACATATGAAAACTTACTGTGATATTGTAAGGCAATGTGGTACGGTACCAATGGGATCAGCCGATAATTTAATGCCCTTTTGTCCACCGGGTATCTCCACTAATCTTATAGAATGTGGTTTCCTGATAAAGGGACATTTTGTTGTTTTTTGTAAGGGCTGCATTTGTCTTTTATAACATTGGCCACTAAAACGAAAGAAAATACAGAATCATTAACAAAAATAATATATTAATTTAAAATAATACTTATTTGAAAATAGATAAAAAAAAATGGAAATGCATGGGCATGCAAAATTCTTCTACCATGTAAATATTTTGAAATATAAAGCTAGTACAGAATAACAATTTTCTTACCAATATAACTTTGATCGTTCGACCAAAGCATACGAGTCGCCATCTCCTATAAAAGCACTGCAAGACCCGCAGCAAAAACATTCTGGATGAAACTTATGTTCCCCTGCTACCATTACAGGACCCGTAATTATCTAAAAATAACAAAAACATAAGATAATAACCAAAGAATAAGGTGAAATTGAGAAAGCCCTTATTTAATATACAAGCAAGCTTGAACGCAAATATGGGATTAAGAATTTTCTGTTAATTAAATGACATTACATACATTAATATATTAAAATAGGTCACCAAAATATCTGCTAATGCAATGGCCAAAACTACCATCAATTTTGGTAAACATATCTTAGAAGTTCGTAGTTACAATTAAAACAGAACTAGTACTTTTCCATGGTACCTTAAACATTATAGTCCAAATAGAGAAAAAAAGTGAAATCTACGTCTTACCTGACTGCACTGTTGGCAAGACTCTCCGTATCGAGCCCAATAATCATCCTTGCAAAACAACAGACCATCCTTTTCAAAGTACCAATTTGATAATGCTGCATCACAAGCCGAGCACCTACAAAAAAAATGTAATAAAAATGAGTCACCTTAGTCACTCCCAAAATATATAATTTCCAAAATACCTGAAACATTCCATATGCCATTCCTGTCCAAGAGCTGATATGAACTCCTCATCATCCAAAACATTCAGACAGCCAGAACAGACTGCCTCCGAATGGTACACTTCATCTTCACCTAGGAATAACAATACGAAATTAGTCTAGTGTGAACCACTCTCCAAAATCATCACAAAATACAACTTGTTTTGACTCTAAAAGCTTGAATATACATTTTTTTCACTATAAATTTCTCTAATACAAATTTTTCCTGAAGGAAAGCCTTTTTAGTTTAAGTTTTAACAAGGAAATAAAGTCATGTTTTTTGTTTGACATTTCTTTGGAGAACTGTCATCCCACGCAGTATTTTCTTGTTTACAATAATTAAATAACAATAAACACAGTTGAAAATGAAAAATAAACAATTTTGATGAGTCTCTGCTAGATAACTAGTACTTGTTACATATAATTCATATATAACTTACTTATTTCGACTTGTTCTAACATTTTCATCACATCTTTACATCTGCCATCACGTTTATTAGAATTAAAGACAGTTTTACACTGGGGAAATTCCACTACTTCCTCAAGGTCTACAAGATTTTAAATGATGTAAATAAAAATCCAACATCTGATTGGAGCGGGGTTATTTGAATTTTGTAAACAATATTTTTAGTTTATTGCTAATTTGCAATTTTTTACGAGGAGAACGATTTATAATTGTTTCCAAAATAATTATTTTGTATTTACGTTTCAATTTTGATGTAGGTGCATCGTACTGTAGCTAAAGCAATAACCACCTTTCCTTATTCTAGAAAGCAACAAATATTTTACTTTTTATTGCAAAATTAATTTGAATATCTTCGTTTTAGAGAGGTATATTTACTAGAGCATTCAATTTAATGCAGGCTTCAGTTGCATAACATTTTAATTGTTTATATTTGTGCAGTTGTATAATATGGTAGAATCAAAATTGCATTAGACAATAAACAAATGCTTTTCGTAAAAACGATTATTATCGGCAATATATTTTTTTTTTATTAGGTATATAAGTGTTTTATTTTAAATATATTTACTTACCCATTCTTGAATACCTACTTCGTTTTTTTATGATTTTTTGTTTCGAATGTAAACTGTTTTTCTAAAAGATGTATCCTGCAGACATTTGTATTAGGCCAATATCTCTTTATGATATTTATGAATGACCTACCTACAGATGTTGTGGAGCTGATGACACTGTGATCTAGAGACAACTTTAGATATAATATCGTAGGACTTTTAAACATGATTGGCTTGATCATAACAGCTTGAAAACAAACACAGTCTAGACAACCATTGTAGAGTATTTTGCACTAGCATATAATTACTATTTCTTCTAATTTGTGAATATCTAAAATCTGTCATTAACATTTTGGATACTATGAATGAGAATGTTTGTTGGAGGCCATATGCATGTAGAGGATGTATGAATAAATGTTAAAAATGTTTTTTTTTTTTTGGTGAACTACCAACCAAGCCAGACATCCAGTTGCATGTATTAGAGTATATTCTGTCTTCATTTAAGGATCATTAAAGAAACAAGTAACCTCCTCGCCATGCGGAGTCTCAAACGGAAGTTAAATGTACATCTGATGCTATAATATCATTAATGAATTATGTGTACCACACTTCCGAACATCATAGGAACTGTAGTGTCCTGTTCTGTGACATGAATAAGGCATTTGACACTATGTCACAACAAATCCTTTAGTAAAAAACTTCAATATTTTGGCTTATGGGGGGCTGTTCTAAAGGTCTTTTATTAATTTTTGAAAAATAGATTGAAGCACATGTTTGTTAACGGGAGAAAAAGGTGTATGAAGAAAATATATAGAGATGTCTCGTAAAGCTCGATGTTGGGGAGTTCTTTTTTTCTAGTATTTATTAACTATTTCAAAGTAAGCTGGGCGTGCAATTGAGGGGCATCCATCTGTTGACTTCTTTATCAGAAACACCACTTACTTTGCTAAGTATCTACATACTGCACAAGATTTTAGAGACAAGAGATTGTCAGAAGATCACCATTACTGTATCATAACAAGAAATTAAATAGATATATAATTCTATTGGGTTAATATTTTGAATATCAAGACCACATTGGCCCACGATTGTACAATAAATTATCATTTGAGAGGGAGAAGTCAAATATTTTATTTTGACTTGATAATAAAATAATATGTTGATTAAGTTTTTTCTATCTTTTTAAATTCAGTTTCTCAAAAAATAATCTTTGTAGATCACTCTAAAGCGTACAATTGTGTCTTCCATGAGATATTATTAAGGACATTGGACTGGCATTACACAGAGATTTTATAGCTTTGTTTTTGGCTCTTTGTAGTCTTTTTATATATATTTTTTAAGTTGCTCTTCTTGCATTAATCAGATATCCGATTTTCGAAGTATTGTATGCATTATAAATAGTTTCTTTTATACTATTCGATAGCAGATTTGTTGTTCATTTTAATACTCCTAGCATTGGTGATATTGCTTTACAAATGTGGTCTGTGTGTGTATTTAGTTTAGATTGTTGATCTATTATTAGGCTCAGGTATAATATTATGTTTACCATATTGACCTGCAGTCCGTAAATTTTTATTTGTGAGAATATCCTTGCAGATCTAATTCTCCATAACCTTCGGATTTGTATTAGTATAAATTGGACTGGTATCACGTGCATATATGGACTGTTTCCCATCTAGATTTTAGTGTTTTAAATCATTTATACAGTCTTAGAATACCGTTTTAAAAAAGTTGTTTTAAGTTTTCAGTCAGTATTTTTGCTTTTTCTGTTTTGCTTATGTGAATCTTGCTTGATGTATAGGTGTATTCATAGTTGCTTTTCCACTCGAGTTGTTTACAAATATACATATGTTTATTTATTTCAAAGGTTGTGTTTTATGTTTTGTATATGTTTTTGTACAAATGTTTATTGTATGTATTCATACTAATATATAAATTATTTGTGAGGAAATGATGTTTGATATTTGAATGTATGGGCTTCATATAAATAACTAAAATGGGACCTATAGGAAAGTGTAGGTTTATGTATTATATAAATAAAAATCTCACAAGTTACTTATATAATTTATTGTTTCAACATTATTAACATAATTTTGAGCAAATTCTTTTACAAAACTTCTCTCAAACGTTATCATAAGTGCCTATAAACAATAAGATATGTGTGCTAAAAACACAATTAGTCGTTTAAAATGTATATAATAACACTAATAGGAGATTATTTGTGCTTATAGATAGTATTGAGCAAAGATATTTCGTCTAAGGGGGTGCTAGCAGTTCTCACATTTAACCGTACACTAAACGTGACAACACCTTAACTTTTTTAACTGTAAGTTGCTTTACTTACTATTATTTTTTGCATGCAAAATTTTGTTTTTGTTTGCAAACCTTTGTTATTTATTTTTTAAATATTTTCTTTGTTTTTGTCTACGAGATTTTTTGTTTTTGTTGTAGATTTTGTTTTTGTTTTTTAACAATGTTAAATGTGAAAACCACCTAAAAAGTGTTAATATCTTGTTTATTCAAGAAGGAAGTACGTACTTTAAGGCGTAATATTATCAATAAACTGGATTCTTTAATAATAAATACAATATGTAAACGTCAGGTACAAATCTAATTTTTATTCTCCTTAAGAAGTCTAAGCAAAAATAATTTATTTACAAAAATCACAAAAAATTTTAGAGGAAATTCGTACGATTTCTTTCCAAATATGAACAAAGACGATGAAGTAACTAAAAATTCTCTTTCGTTGTTAGTTACAAATTTTTTAACGAAGCCTTTGTTATTATTGATTAACTGAATCGAAAAGTACAAAATTTGAATAAAACATTCTAGATTTTGTTTTGTCTTTTAAATTTAATTATGTATATTGCACAGCAAAATTTCCGCACCACCCATAAAATATTCAGTAAATGTTGTTTAGGCATTGATATCTAAGTTTTTGTCTTTTTAGTGAATTTATAAAGGGTCTAAATATACCTGTACTTTGGTTAAATTTGGTATGGTTTTGTTTTTCTGCAAAAAAAAAATGGTTCATATAAAGTATATGATTTAATCTTCTCACTATGCTTACTTTTGTTCAATTTATTTATAACATACAGTTATCTTTAACAAATAATAAATGCAAATTTAAGGCAAAAGTGCTGCCTTATAGTCGAGGAATGTGTGAGAGTCGAAATAATTCATCTACAATTTTACACTAACTAACAAGAGGCTGATTAGAAAAAAGTTACATTTTCATATGCTTCCAGATTTTCTATATACACAATTCAGGTAAGCATTTGTGGGTAAATTGAAGAATGATATGCCCAATGTAATCATGTAGAAGATGTTCGAGGTTCTGTCATGGTTTGGGCAGATATTTCTTTGGAGGGATAGACGGAACTGGCTGAATTTTAGTGTTTAGGAATGAGATTATAAATGCTGTATGTTGCTAATATTCTTGAAATTCGTGCCCAAAATATGGGGAAGAATATTTTATTTAAGCATGACAGTGAGTACGATGATGAGGTGATGAAAGAAATAAAAAATTTACTAAGAAATGAGGCACTAGGCCCTGATGAGATTAAAGCAGAAGTAGATAAAGAAATTAGCAATATAACTGTAAATACAATCACAAAGCTAATAAAAGTGGCAAGCAGGAAGAAAGGGACCAACCAAACAATTGCAGACCAATCTCATCAATCTGTGCGTTTGGTAAAATAATAACTAGTGGACGATGCAGTACCTGAAGCGCATAAATTTCATTATTAAATGGTAATATGTGTTTCAGAAAACGACAAGTACAGTGATTGATCTTTTATGGGAAATTGAAACAGACTTAGAAAAGGAAGAATATGTTACATGTTAATATATCAAGCTAAAAAAAGCGATCATATAAACCAGATATTAAGAGGAAAATATATGCAGATGGTACATGCCTGGTCTACAGGAATAAAAATTGTAAGAACATGGAAAATTATATAAACACAAACTTAACAAATCCGAAATCCTACTTACAATAAACATAGTGAAAACTAATTATATAACATATGTTCAAGAAAAGAAACCACCAACTCAGATGTCAGTTAAAATTTATAACAAAGAAATAAAGCAAGTAATCATACAAAATATCTAAGCCTAATAATGAATAAAAAACTAAGTTGGAATAAAAACGTAGATGTCATAAGCAAGAAAATTACGTAAATGGTGGGGCATTGAAAAGTATTTAACACCAGAAACAACAAACACAATTGAAAATGCATTCAGATACTCAGTAATAGCATACCAAATTAACATGCGGAGAGAAACAAACAAAAAAATTGAAAAAAGATATAGACAATCCAAAATATAGTGATAAAGGTTATTGAAGGATTACACAAAACATCAACTAATTGGCTACATAAAAATAGAATGATAGTAGAAAACAAAATAAGATATGAGTAAATTTTAAGGATGAGGCCATCTTTAAAAAATGAAATAAAAAACAAATATAATGCGGAATCTATCGCAGGCTAAAAAAGCATTTACAACATTAACCAGTGCTATGTGAGAACTGCTAAGAGCAAGTTGGGAACGAGTAGCAATTTCGATGGGTGCATTTGCTGACGACCTGGTAATTTATGGTAGAAGTGTTGAAGAGCTGCGGCAGAACGTAAGAATATGGGTTAGAGAACTGGAGAGGAAAAACGTGGCGTCAATGTAAATAAGACGAAGGTTATGATAGTAGGATGATCAGTTGAAAGCATGCAGGTGGAAATAAATAGGCAACAACTAGAGCAAGTCTAAACTTTAAAATATTTTTGGATCAATTATAGACAGTACCGAAAAAACTGAGAGTGACGTAAATAACAGGCTTCATAGCACAGCAAATTTATATAGAGCCCTCAGTGCAGGGTTTCTGAATTGAAGGGAGATTCCTAAAGAGACAAAATTGACAGTTTTTAAATCAGTGTATGTCCCTATACTGATATTCGGTAGTGACCTGTTGGTATTAACAGAGAGACAGAAGAGCAGGCTACAGGCGGCTGGAATGAGATACTTTAGAAGAGTGGAGGGAGTGTCAAGGAGAATATGAAATGAAGATTTAAGAGCAAGACTGAAAGTGAACAAAGTGCAAGACAGGATTGAGGAGGGACAACTCAGGTGGTTTGGTCACTTAAATAGAATGTCCATAGAGACACAAGAGGAAGATCAACCACAAAGTGGAATACTGCGGTGTCAAGGGTGTTAAGAGTTCGGGCATTGATTGGACACAAGCACGGAGATTAACATAGGATAGGTTGGAGTGACGAAACTTTATTAGAGTGAAATAAGAAAAATTATGGATAGATACTTCTACACCCTATAGGTAGAAGAGGAATGATAATGATGATAAAGCTGATGCAAAATAACCAGGTATACAATTATAACCTGAAAGGCCATAACAAAATTCACCTAGAACAAAAAAGTACAGAAAACCTCTAGAAGAAATAACATGTATCAATACTTCAAAATTCAAGAGGGAGACCAAGAAGTACATGATCAACCAACAATAAATAGACAAAGACAATCTTTTTGGCTTCGGTTCTAATACATTATATGCACACTTATTGTAACATTAAAATATACAGTAAAAGTGACTATATCTTTAAATATGTTCAACAATTTCTTTGAGAAGAATAAAAAGACCCTACATTTGTCAACTTGCAGTTTGGATTCAAAACCCATTGCCATATTTGTGATGTAATCGGAAATTGATTAGAATTCCTAGTACCCTAAATAAACTTCACCAGCTGCATAAACATTACCTAAAATAGTACTCTATTTCATTTTTGCTTTCTTTAGTAGATATCCACCTTGAATCTATTCTGAATTATTTGTGCATAACATTTCATCTTTATGTGCAATTTTAATATTTGATGAAAATCAAACATCAAGCAAACCGGCCAAGTCGATATATTAAATACAGAAATGAACTATAT
>JAWQRN010000559.1:0-28411 GCA_033557685.1 Sperchopsis tessellata
AGACTTTTCTCCACATATACTTAAATAATGCCTTTGATGGCGAAAACATTATATCTACGAACTACTTCGCACTAGCCGTGAAACCCTGGGATGAGATAGAAGTACAGAAATCCAATCATTAAACTGTTTCAAACTCGATTATAGTTTCGTTTTAGTAAATAAGAAGATGGTGGTGCTTAAAAATAATACAAACCAAAATGTGTTTTGATCTAAGAAATTTAATTTCCTCTTTATATGCATACCTAATGAAACATTGGAATAAATTAGGGTTACATAAAATGTGGTAGTATAAAAAAGGATGAATAGCCGTTTTCGTTTTAACTTTTACACATTGTCAGCTTCTAGATGAATGCATTCGAAAGTAACAAGAGAAACAATAAAAAAACACCGACCCTAATAAAATACAAATTAACATAAAAGAAGAGTTACGGAGTAGGCTCAATAATGGATGTCCTTATAGAGTGGCTATGCTAGGCAAGCCTGCTTGTTCGCCTCACCGTTTCACAATGTTTTAAATAAAGAATAGCAGAGCGTCCGGTTGAGAAGCTCTTGATGACATCGGCAATCTCTTTCGTGGTGACGTTAACCAAGTGAGCGACTTGGTGAAAGTTGGAATTGTTATAAAGAACAATTATCATCGATCAGCATTTAATTGGAGTAGGTAAATAGCTCGGTATGGATAGTACAAAACTATAAACTCTTCCATATACACATTTTAATGGACCTGTTCTCTTCTCCTTTTGTCCTAACGATTGTCTTTGGCCGCTCGATAAAGAACAGATAAAGTGTGTGCATGTTGCCGGTCGCAAAAAGGCTTGTACGTCTCTTGCTAAACAAAAGGTTTTACATTAATTCTACAACTAAAGTGCTGTAACGAATCGGCGGTCGGATTTTTATGTAGATTCATTATAATTCTGAAATGCCACTATGACGATTAAACTCTTAATCAAGCTTGTTCCTATGTACCTACAAGGCATTATTTCTGTCATCGGGATCAGATACTTCCCCTGTACCTATAATAGTTTTTTTTTGTAAAACTGGGTAATTCCATAACTTGTGCATAAATTTCGTTGCTAACCGCAACAATCTTTTTAAACTATATTTTCAGGTTTTTATAAACTCAATGTTGATGAAATTGCCACAGATAATAAATGAAATCAGTTTGTTTGAATGAAGTTTATGGTAGTGCAGGTTTTAGAAATGCTTAGTCAGTACGTTGTAAATTATTTACTAAAGTGTGATATTCTAATTATTTCCTAGTCTACAATTAGGTATTTAAATGTAATAATATATTCATAAACACTGAAATTTACAAATATTTCTTATCCAAAATTTCGTATATAACTGGAATATGATAAACATTACCATACACAATCTGACATTTTGCATTCTACATAAAAGCATTTGGTGTTCAAAATTTAAATATAAACAAAGAATGATAAAAAAGTCGGTGAATATTTTTGTGAACATGTTTTGTTTTAGATTGTATCGTAGGATTTGATCAAGGGTAACGCTTGAACAAGAAATTATGTTTCAGAGAAAATCCAAAAGACTCGTATGTAAAAATTTTAATATTAGCTTTATGAGATGCTTCAGAAGCATTTAAGATGAATATAGATCCAGACACTCTTCGGCTTCATGTTCAGACGAAAACATTGTAAAAGTGAATAAAATAGTTCGATCAAACATAAGATTCCAGAAATAGCTGATAATCTCCACATCTCATTGGGTTCAGTGTGGGAAATATTACTTGAGGATTTGAACATAAAGCGAATGTGTGAGTAAATTGATCCACGTATTTAAACTTTGATCAAAGTAAAAAGCGCTTGCCTATTTCGGCGGAATTGCTTGACCCTGATACAAAACTTATCTCTCACGGGTCTCTAAGGTGGATAGTTAGGACTATATAACTATAAATCTTCAATGATTCACTGGTTATCGGCTTAGGTCGATTCGCTTTATGGACTCGACAATTGTCGTAAAGCAGCAAATTATTGTGCCAATGATAATGTGAATATAATAAGCTTCTAAGGTTATTACGTATATAAATTTTGTTTACAGGTGGAAACCGTGAAAAAGACTAGGAACATTGCCTACATTGTTGCAATGGACAACTCAACATACTAATTCGAATGACTTGATTGGATTAATCTTATATAGGTAAGGACTGAATTCGTATGACGATTCAAATCCTACATATGAAACTGTTCCCATTTTCTGGAACATATTTCTAGCATAAGACTGCTCCCCCAAAGTTTAGTTTTGATGTCGAGTCCTTTTTCACTATTATCCTGTTAGCATCATCAGAGATTTACAGGGAGGGGATAGTTTATCTCAAGATATTGTGGCGCTGACAGACGTTTGTTTGAGGTACACTTATTTCCGATTTAAACACCATTTCTGTGAACAATCTACTGGAGCTGCTATGACTTTGCCGTTTGAATTATCTTCCTCATATATAAGTTCCAAATGCAGGTTCCCCTATGTGAAAATATATGTGATTAATTGTCTCGCAAAGGCAGCTTTCAAGTTGTGCAACACAACTCTACTTTCCTAGGATCTGCCTACTGTCATACATATGCTTTTAGCCAATGGATATAATTACTCAGATATCAATCGGTCGATAAGTCGTCTCAGAAATTTACCTATTGGTATCAAAAATACTTCTGAGATGAAAACAACAACTTTCCTACCATTTGGCCAAGGATTCCATGTATAAATTTGTACGCAATCGAAGAACATTTGATATCACAACTGTAGGCTTCCAATTAGATATCGTCAACTCTTCCTTTTTTAAAAGATGTTATCCAGTTGCAAAGCGATGGTGTTTACCAGGTCCTTGCTTCCTGCGGTTGGATCTGTATCGGGGAAATCAAGTTTCTTGTCTAAAGGAGCACGAACATTGTACTCGTCATGTAATATTACTGAATTAGTCGTGACTGAACATTGTCATGAAGCAGGTCACATCAGAAATACTAAAGTCTTTGTTCGAAAGCCTTTGAAAATTGAAAGAATTCATTGAGGTTTTAATAGCGCCAACAACTTTCTAGCATTTGCCTCGTTTTTGTCTTCATACACTCGATAATAAACATCACAATTGGACTGCGCTTCCCTAGTTTACATCTCCAATTACAGTCCTTGCTTCTAAAAGCATGATCTGACCGAGTTCTGATAAGCGTGTTTAGTTCATTCGTTGAAAATTCGCTTTGAAAATATCCCTTTCAAAAATGGACGAAAAGTAGACACTACTCAGAACCTTTTTTAAAACCGGAAATAACATTCATATACAACGGGAATATTTTTTCCCATAGTTTACTTTTCGGATTTTATTTGTATTTTTATTGTTTAGTATACCCCTATGAGTAGGGGGTCATACCAACTGTAGGAATTCTTGTGACATTTTAATATTTGATATATCAAATATCGAGCAAACCAGCGAAGTCAATGAATTAAATACAGAATTCAAATTTGTTTCTGTCATTAAGATGTCATCAGCACTGTTCTAGTTAGTAATTAGCTGTATCCCACGTACGAATACATATTTGATTCCTTGTATATATGCTTATTATATAATTCGGTTTGTTTCCCTTAATTTTGCGAAACAAATTTGGTTTCTACATTTAATATATTGACGGTTTGCTCGATATTTCATTTATCAAATATTAAAATAACTCATTCATTTACGTCCAAGGAAGCTACAAATTCTTGTATAAATTCTTGTTTAGAGCAATGATCCCTATGCAATTCCCAAGTCTTTTTTTCGGAATAATTCGGGAAAACAGTCTGTCGACCTACTAGTCGGTTTTCACCAGAAGTAAAATGCTTTCCCTTGGAAAAAAATTTGAGATCTTTTTATTTAAAAAATCAGACGGAGAAACATCAGGGTTAAAAGGTGAATGCCTTAAATCTATGAGCCTACAGTCACTGATTATCTGCTGAAATTTATTCACATCAGGAACCCAACAACTATCGTCGAGTAACCAATTCTATGTTGGTAAGAATGTAACCTTTCCTTCAAAATATTATTGTATTAAGAGGCTTGTCCATTAATAGTATACCCCTTAGGGATATTTTCGAAAAATATGCAAGAAAGTTTTTCTCAAAATTGTATTTTAGCTTCTTGGTAATGGGCAGTCTCTATACATCCACTGTATGCATGTCTGTTTATGGGAGGTACCCAGTATATACAAGTCCTAGTTTTAATGAAATCAAATTTTCATGACAAACGAAAAAAAGGTCCCAGATTGGAGCTATCGGGAATGTCTTTATATACAATCAGTTGTTCGCTGAATATTGTATAGACACATGATATAGATATGTTAGACTATTTATTCAAGTAGTAATTAGTGCGGGAATATCAATAAAATAGGTAATATTGGGATATTAGTGCTTCCAGTCAGGTTAAAGACAGAAATGAACGCGTCTTCTCACGTTATTAAAACACTGTGAAGTTTCTGAAGTTATGCAAGCATATTCTTTAGTAACACTTTTTCTCAGTTCTTGTACATTGTTTATAACGTTGTTAAAAATTGTGGGGGAACAAAAAATAATCCAATGGAGTTACGCACGGAGATATCTGAAGAAATTTTGGATCATATAGCAGACTAATCAACCGATTTTCATAAAATTGACGCAAATAAAGCACGTTCTCATCTGCTGTATGGCAAGTTGATTCATAATGTTGTAAGTATCCATTTTTAAATTTATCATCATGCAGTTATTCTATGATATTGTTTCAAATTTAATCTCGGTACCTCAGGGCTTTTCCATAAAAAAAGTATAATGCCCGATGGACGTTTTCGAGAGACAGCAACCGAAAACCCAAATTTCAAAGGATACGAAGGAGTTTCATGCAAAATGTGTGAGTTTTATCCACACCACGATCTTATATTCTGTGAATTTATGCATTCCGATTCGTGGAACCATGCTTCATCAATAAAAAAATTCACATCGGGTCAATAACTGTCCATACAATTCTCACTAAACCTCTGAAAATAACGAACATGCGGCAACAATTCATTGAAAACCAGTTTAATATTTTACTTTAAATTCTTTGATATGTACCGAAGATAGATATTGGGACAGATGCCGCATTGATCTGTATGATCATCATGCCCAGTTGCTGAACATTTTCAATAACTTTTGCTGTTCTAATTGTTTATCTAACACTACCTTCTTTTCGATGAACATTTCCAGTTTCTAAGAATAATTATTCAGTCTTCCACAACACATTATAAAAATCAGCTTCCACAAAAAATATTTTGGAAGATCTTTGTCGAAAGTCATTTAAACAAGCTGGACTGCTGTAAACCCATTCACCATTGTGGAGCACACCATTTCGAAAATACGTTTACATTATAAATGTTTTTTTGTTATTTTGTAAGAACCATTTTTTAACTTTCAAATGTATAAATGAGATCAATAAATCTGACAGGTATGATAGGAGTCTGAAAACAGATGTCGAAATAAAAGCTTATAATCAAGCTAAGACTCTTATTTTGTTTTTATGCCTTATATTAACATTTTTGGAGAGTATTATATATATATATATATATATATATATATATATATATAAATTAACAAATATATAAATTTATAAATACGTTAATTTATGCGTTTTCAAGTTAGGCATAAATGTAATAGTAATTGTAATGCACTACTGGGGTGGTCGAGGTCTAAGATTATATTTTTATTTTCTGAATAACCATAAACACAGATTATAGATATTAAAGAACTGTAAATGTGGAAAGATTACGTGAAATTTAATTAACATTTCTTAGCTTATAAACATAAACTTTATCTATGTTATGTTCAGAACCAATCGTAACTATTTCAATATAACGTAAGCTTATGTGTTAAGGTTGCCTAACGTTATATCGTGAGACTTAAATTATAATGGAACTATTTTTCAACAAATGTATTTATTTTACTAATATTCATAATTTAAAGGTACATTTATTTTATCGTTTTCATTCACAAACATGCAATAAATCCAAAATATGTGCTACGTAATACGAACGATATCTGCAAATATAGGAAATTTGCTATTTGTCTGTATTTTGTTTGTAATTTTTATTGGTAGGATTTGAATTGGGATGTTTTGGATCACAGCTTATTGGAATACACTATTTTTATATAAAATATTTTTAAGTATTTGCATTTTTAAATATATTTTACTTCCTGTTCAGTCTTTGTAAGATATACAAGAACTTTCAAATAGTTGTCCTTAAATTATTGTTTAGGTATAATATTAACGATCCTAAATATACTTAATACCTATCTATTTGTTTAAGTTTCCTAAACCACCTTATTCTAGGTTTACTGAAAAATATAGCATTCCTAAAGATACAGTCACATTTATATTTGTCGCCATAATGAATCGAAATCTAATTTATGTTCTTTTGTACATTTATTCGTCCATTGATTTCTCTAGTTATTATTAATTTATGGAAAATTAGTACTATAATTTCTAACATTTAATAAGTCAGTCTTTTAATACCGTGAATGTAATTTTGGAAGTTTCAATCGCAGATTAACTTAATACTTTAGTAATTTCAGAATGGATTGCCCCTGGTATAATCAGTTTCAAAACTGAGACTTTTATTTATATTCTTAACGTTATATAAGTAATTTTTATCACTTATATGAACTTCATTTTTCACATTATAAGCACAGTATTACTTATTCGAATGCTTAATATGGAAAGTTGACAATTTGAAATACTTGTATTAGAGGGTCGACTTTCCAGTACACTGTAATATATTTGGATAACAGATAATTTATTGTCAAGCTATGACATAGTACATTTAGTTTATTGACAAACAACAAGAGTATAGCACAGGTCTCCATTATTTATATCAGTAAAACCACAGTCGTTTCGTTATCTACAAGCAGAAACAGGAAGAGGTGTTCTAAAAGAACAAAATAATTTTAAATAGTTGCAGAGAGACAATTATTTAAAAAATAAATGTACACAAATCTAAAAGTCACAAATTACTTAAAGACGAATACGAATTGTAGTTTTATAAGTACGATCATTGATGAAGGTTTTTTATATTAGTTACAAATTGATGCAAAATGAATAATGGTTACTTGGCAAGAATATTGTAACTCTACTATTTGTGTAGTAAGCTTTAAACTACGTTTATTTGTCACTAAATATTATTGTGTTGGGGCGACCAGTATATTGAAAGAGAGTGTATCAATGTCAAAAACGTTATATTTGATATAAAACAGATACTCTAGGCGATAAACTTAGAAAACAAATTATGCTTTCATCACTCTATACTGTTAAGTGTTGCATCTTCAAATATTTAATACTCATTACTGTTATTTCGTTAAACAACACATTGAATAAAATACACTTAAGGAAGAAAATATAATGGCCGTTGAGGCAGGTGTAGAAGGGGACATAAATATATCTTTGCATTTATATAGCTTCTAGCATGTTAACCCTTTAGCGCCCGATTCTTTTTTTTATTTTAGAATTTGTACAAACTGAAATTTATTAAATTTCGATGATCTAGTTTAGATTTATGAGGATTGATCTTACGAGCACGCTAACCGGTTATAGATGTAAAATGTAAAATAAAGAATAAAAACAAATCAAAACATTTAATTGATTCCAAACTACATATATTGTATTTAGATGTTAATAAAAGACATGGAAAATGGAATGTATAGTTCTATATCACATTTAGAGCCAATAAGTTCGAACAGTACGTAAACATTCCTTTCTTGGGCAACAACGTCTCCTGTAAGATCCCACTAGTTGTCGTATGTTATCTAGACAAGTGTATTTTAACCGCCAGTCCGTGGAATCGGTGCTGGTTTAGAAATTTCTCACCAGTTCACGAAAAACTGCTGCGTAATACATTGTACGTCTGGATCGTGAAGCGGAGTGGATCGGGACAGCGCAGCCCGCGACAACCAGTTTGTACACATATATATTTGAGTATTACGTCAACTTGCTTCTCGACATTACGTTTTAATCACGCCCCGAGTACCTTGTCATACCTGAACATTCTTAAATTAGACTTGCCTGTGAGCATTGTGTTTTAATACTGTGTTGCGGTATTTCAAAAAGCAAAATATTTTCTGTATTAAAGAATTTTAAGTAATACAAAAGGGAGACAACAATGGTCAAATAGCAAAACCTTTTAACTTTGTTCATTAACAAGATGAATAGTCACGAAAAAATGTAGTCATTTCATTAAAAGTAAACCAAGTATAAGTGCTTCAAGTTTAGATGATATTTTGGAACGTGCGACAGAAACCAAAAAAAAGAGGAAGAAAACTTCACAAGGTACTACAATAAGGAGAACTTAAAACTTAGTTCCACTGTAGTCCTTTACAATGAACTATCGTCACTGTCTTTGTACATAGTATGTTCTGAAATTCTATCTAATTTTAGTTTGCGTTCGAAGCATAACGATCTTACAGACAAATCACTGGATTTCACATCCGGATTAAACATCAGAAAAGTGAAATGAAGAAGATGCTGACTAGTGACAAGTTGCTGCTTCAAATATCTTCTTTAGTTGCTCTTCGAATATCTAAAATGATCAGTTTTGGTGAGGAGATAGTAAAGCTTTGCTCTCGCTTGGGTCTTTGAGCCACTCAACAACTAGAGATAATACCGCTTTCGGATAACATCATTCTGTGGAGAATTGCTTACATGACCATCGATATTAAAGAGCAAGTTGCAAACGGGATACAGAAATCGAGAGTTTTGCAATTCAACTTGATGAATCAACTGACGAGAATAACCATGCTATTCTATTTTGCATTGAGTTATACTGTAGATGAGTACTTTAGGAAACAACTTCTTTGCTGTCTTGATTTTCCTAGATGGATGTTCAATATCATTATGTCCCTAGAATATCTATTTCTTATTACAAAGTTATTATTCTCAAAAGAAACATCATATATTAGAACAACAGATAATTCTCTAGTTTACATTTATGATAATATTATCGCATAGCGTTTTCATATGACCACGCAAGAACAATAATGCTAAGATTAGTAAATATCCTTTAGATATTTCATTTAAAACGAATAACTTGATTTTTATGAACAATATACCTATAATCTGTTTCAGAAACAGTTATGTGACTTTACTCGGTAAAATGAATATCAGATACTGTTGTTTTATTTATGGCGGCTGCTGCGGTAAATGTAAATGTTTCCAAATTACGATTACTCTCTGAACATCCAAAGATCCAAATAACAGTGACTAGGGTAAAATAGAAATACTGTTAGCTTTAAGTGCGCATTGTTTTGCGTGTCCTTTTGAATACTCTTACTTATTTCTGCGTATTATTTTAATTGAACAAGGTATTCTTATATAATGTGATTTGCAAATGATAACATGGTTTTTTTGTATCCATAGTTTTATAGTATATATAGAATGATATTAGAGAAGCTTTGCCCGGTTGTCAAAAGTATACTGCGTTCTTTCATTATTCATAGTTTAGCCTATACATTGCTCTGTTATCACTACGTCAGTTTGTTGTTTATTATTTGGTATATATATTTACCAGTGATAAATTTATACTACATTTAGAAAAAAAATCCAAAAATGTATGCACGATGCACCTTAAATACGCAAATGATATAGGGCTTAGTTTTCTCGTTTCCAGAAAGAAAATTGAGAGCAAATAAAATTAAATAAAATCCTTAAACAATATGGTAACTTTAATTTGTTGTGTAAGTGTTCAGCTATAATGTAAACTTGATACAATCTGTATTTATGCGTTCATTGAAGGTTTGCACTTCTCATAAATTTCATTCAAGAGAACTATTGTTGTGCAATACGATTACTTTTTCCTTCAACATACCGAAATACTTCAATTACAATAACATCCAAAGAACTGACGACTGATGAAGCAATTTAAATACCGAGATGGCCGGACAAGACAATGCTCACTGATCGGGTCAACTTCCGTAGCGCGTACAAGTCCGGCCTCTGGCAGCGAAATGACCTGTTCGAGCGTAATTATTTCAAGTTTTTTAATTAGAAACGTCTTGCTATATATGTAGCGAGATTAAAACAACTTTTCCTTAAGAATGAAGACACTGTATACCTCAAGACATGCGATATTAATATGGAGACATGTCGATGACACCAGCTAGCTAGGCTGAGTGTAGGCCGCTCTTAGACACACGAACCAAGGAGAAGAGATGTGTTGTTGTCGATTCCAGTATCTAGATTGTGTTTCTTATAAATTACTGGTATTCCTATGCGTCTGAGCCGCAAGAAGTAGTCAGTGAACCTGCCTAGGTATCGGTCTCCTTTTCAGGCACAACAGTTAAACGGAAGATGCCGGGTGAACAATGCCAGCACAAAAACCGATCCTTATTACTTACTGTTTGTACAAGAAGAAGAAATGGAGATCGGCGAAGCCACGTAACTATAATATTTATCAGTTGCTGTCAGCTGCACCTACTGTCTGAAAAAAAAAACTTGTTATTAATAATAATCGTTCTGCCCCAATGCAGTCGGTAGGCACTCTGAAGAATATTCTGGTAGTGGTGAATATTAAATGATCCAAATATTTGGCAGGTGCATTAAGGGTTTGTTTTTATGTGCTCGTTACTGCAGAATAATGAAGTAGTTGTCGATGGTAGATTTAATTTACCACACATGTACCAACCAAGCTTCTAAGTAGTCAATGAACATCACTTCCTGAAGCTGTACTTAAAAGGAATCTTAAAATCAACTTGACTTTGTGTGTATAAAAACTTTTTCAAATACCTATAATAACAACAACTATTTTAATTGTCATTTTCTTCCTCATCAATTTCTTCTTGTTCTTGTTGTCTTGCAAATATGCCTATAGATTTGTATTTTCCCGACTCTTAATAAAAGTCATCAATACAATCGATAATTTCACATATTTTCGGAACTGTTATTAAACTACCAAAGTTAATGCATACATTATTAATGAAGCATATTTGCGGGGTACCTAGGCTGCCTTCTACCAATCTTGTCTTTGTCAAATTTAAACTTTTAAATATTGAAAAGTTGTATTGCATTTCCATGTCTAGATTTTTACTTGAACTTGTTTTCATCTTTGCGAGATAACGTTGAATTAAACAGTGTAAGATTTACTAGATCTTCCCTATTGGACACAGACAGTATTTAATTATTGATACTGAACAATATTTTTTTACCTCACATTGCCCGCCTAGCAGACTAGAGTAGAAACATACTACAAAAAGTTTTGAACTAAAAAAGGATAAATAACTCCCCAAAAAATATCACCCTGTATATCATTTTCAGTAAAACTTCTGTAGTATTGTTGATCTTACTAGAAGGTATGTGCCTGCCAAATTTGTGATCAATATTCTCTAAAAATTAACCAAGGAATCACATCTTGAAATATCGGTATACAATTATGGCGGCCATGTATATTCTCATTTCCCCTGAATATTAGTTTCTTACTTACTCTCCCGAAATTTTTTCAACAAATTGTTTACAGGATGATAATCAGTTATCGTTTTTGTTACCGCTTGCTTTTGAGTCGTATTATAATGGGCCTAACGAACAACATCGAGAAAATGTCCGCGAATGCAAGTGACATACGTTTCCAATAAACAGTAGTAATTTCCGAAATATTCAGTTTACTATCAGTTCATAATAGACAAAATTTTGTGTGTGAAAAGTAGAATGTTGAGAAGTTATAGAAATATTCAGGCTTAATGAAATATGATCAATTCCGGAATATTTCCCTAAGCAATTGGTACCTTAATGAAAATGTAAACTTGGTTATAAATTATAGATGCAATTGCAAATAGAGTGACTTTATGTTTATAAATGCTGCTATTTACCTAGAGTTAGGTTATATTTTACCTCTTTTATAAGGAATAACTTTCAGTATAACGTATAGACGTACAGTAAGATATATGTATTGTTGAGTTTAGCAATGATGTTAACGAAACTGAACATGATTTCTTTTAATAGAAGCTGAAGGATTAAACTGACCGAAATATATGCTTTAATGTTTAGGAAATGCTAGATTCCATGTCCACAAATTTATTGACAAATATCATTCATCAAAAAATTAACGTATGTTTTTGTTTATTATAATCAAGCCCCTGGGTATGAAAATAACTAATTAATACACATTATCTAGATAGAACTTTTTCAACGTTACGTATTTTTATTTCTATGTGGTGATACTTTTCACTTTCAAATTTAATCAATTTGACATTCGTTGATGCTTTCATGCTCATTTATTTACAACTAGTAATTAAATTTTAGTGACATGATTGATTGGATCAAGTCTATACTTTTCCTCTGCTATTTATGCAACATATTGTACCTTCAAAATATATAATATTTTGCAATACCAATTCATCGGCCTGTTCTCAATTAGCGGATGAGAGTAATTAAAAACATGAAAAATTGTGCAACACAATTTTTACACATGTTACTGTTTTATTTTCAACATATTAATTGATGGTTTAGGATGACCGCAAATGCAAATTTGTGAAAATTAGACTTTTAAATATCAATCACTGCCAAACATATCGAAACAAATCAAATTTAAAATTATGAATAAATATGCACATGTTTATTTGTGTGCTGCTCCCAAATTATTAGCTAAAAATGTTTAGACCCGAAATTAAAAAAAAGATAGAATTGATTTTTGTGACCATAATGACTCTGCGATAGCCTCTTGCCTAGAGGCTTTGAGCATTTGGGAGTCGTATTTCTTATATTTTAACAAAAAATGTAATCACCTCTTAATGAATCATAATAATAACATAAGCATCCTAAGATCTCTGCTATATGTAGTGGGGAGATTATATAAAGAAAATAGAGAATTTATCAATAGACACCTATTGCCTTTTTTAACAAAGACAGCACTGAATTGTACCAGTAGACTATATCGTTATAACTATTAAAAAATAACGTTAACAACTTATGGCTCTAATACTCCAGAGCCTTTAACCTGTAGCTGACTCACTCTTCGTCAGGTTCCGCGTTGTGCGTTTAACTGCCTGTTGCAGAGCTCGGTTCCCCGAGTAATTTATCTTTGTCTCACTGACTGTTGACAAACTGGTTTGCTTATATAATTTTACGATGTTTTGGAAATATGATCGTTCTTACGTTCTCATACATTTCAATCACTTATTTATAGATCTAAGGAAACATTGTAATGTAATTGCATCTTATAACTGTTTGACTGGTCACAAAATATATTTCCAACACTCTCTAATATAACTTTCAGCGAAATTATTACTACAATTATCAGGCGTAAAAAGCCCCTGGACAGGATCGAGTAACTAGTGAAATGCTTACGACATAAGGAAAAACATTAGAAAAAGTTATACTTACGCTACTGAATAAATGAGTGGAAGATGTGAAAATCCCCGACTCAGAACGCTGAACTGATTCTTCTGTTCAAAAAAGGAGACTGTACAAATATGTAAAACTATCGACCCATTAGTTTGCTGCCGATTTTACAAGTTCCTGACGAAGAACACAACAAATCGTCTAAGTAATTTTATCAAGTAAAGCAGGCCGGCTTCAGAAAAGGCTTCAGCATATTAGACCACATTCAAGCAATTTGCACGCTCATAGAGATATGTAATTCATCGACTACCAGAAGACCTTTGATTCTATAGAAATGTGGGCGGTGCTGAAAGCCATGAATCAGGCAAGAATCGACGCAAGATTATCTAAACTATTCAGCCATATCTACGAGAATGCACATTTGCAAGTAATAATTGAAGAAGATCAACTGACCGGGAGGATACCCATCCAAAGAGGTGTACGGCAGGGTGACACCATCTCCCCAAAGATTTTTACCCTAGCGATGGAGGATGTCTTCAAAAACTTAACATGGGTACAGAAAGGTATCAATATTGGTGGAAGATACCTAAGTAACCACCGATTCGTCGACGACATTATAATCATGAGTGAAGATGCACAAGAACTTTCAAGCATGCTGGCCGATCTCAAAGAAGCTTTACAAACTGTTGGCCTCCAGATGAACATCCATAATACAAAAATCATGTTCCTCGATAATATACAAGTAACAATGGAAAAATCAGTTATTGGAAGTTGTGGATCTGTACGTGTATGTCGGCCATTAAACTGGGACGAGAAAACCAAACAGCGGAAGTAAGGGGAAGAATCGGCTTAACCTGGGCAGCCTTTGGAAAGATGAACTATATCTTAAAGGAGAAAAACGTTCCCATGTGCCTCAAAAAGAAAGTGTACAACACTACCATCTACCCATTACAACATACGGTTGTAGAGTTAGAAACTATTACAGTTTATAGCGTAAGACACTAAAGAGTCTGTCAACGGGTAATGGAGAGGGCGATGTTAGGTATACGTTTGAGAGATAAGATCGGAGACAGAAATTTGCAAACGCACCAGGGTCACAGATGTCATTGGATGTATGCAGAGGATACCCAGAGAGTCTAAGAGAAGTGTGAGATAACAACAGGCGAGGTGGCCAAATGACCTGCGAATGTAGGTTGGGAAGAACTGGATGAACGCAACCCAGAGCAAATCGAAAAAGAAAAGGATGGAGGAGGCATATGTTCATCACTCAACATGCAAGAGCTGATGATCATTATCAGGTGTTCTCCAGTTTGTCTCAAACATAAAAATTTGTCCAACAGATGTATTTAATTTGATTTAGAACAACACTGCCAAATGCCGCGCTACTTTGAGTGCTAGTAAATGTTCTAATGTGGTAGCTTTATGATGCAAATATATAAGAAATAGTATAACTTTCAATGCCATCAGGAGTATTATTCTATTTTCAATTGAGACTGGTGGGCATGAGTTTCTCTATAACATAACAAATATTACTAAAATATAAAACCTAGCTTAGCAGGAACAGAATTTCCGCAAAATTGTATTCAGTACCTACTGTATTCTTTACTGAAATTCTGCAATTAAAAGTTGAAGTACTGAAAGAATATTACACACAAGCTAAAATGGGAGAGAGTTTATATAAAGAAAGCAATTTGTTAATAAACTCTGACTACCTTGGAAAGCAAATTACTATCGGAAATGAGATTTAGGACTCTAAAAAGGGCTATAATACAACTTTCAGAATATTCTAATAAAGCTTGTCAGGAAAAAGAATATCACTGATTAAGCAGTCAGAGTTGCTTTTAATTAATATTTTACAGTGTTTCGAATATTTTTCCTGAGCATATGAAATATTTGAAAATAAGAGAATGAAACGTAAAAAGCAGTTATGTATAAAAAAGTGTTGCTTACATTATGTGTTTTCTTTGATAGCACGTAAATAACATAATAATGCACCTTATATAGTAGGGGTTGTTCTTCGTTCACAAAGATACATTTTAAATATGTTATCTGATGAATGTTTTTGAAAATCTATATTTCCATCTTCGAGTTTTGAGTCTAGAAATAAACTGAACAAAATATATCAGAATAAATTGATAAACTAATATAATCTGTAAAACAGGATATTTATATTTTTTAAACAAGCTGACGGATGTTTTCAAATGCCAAACTTAAGTATGTCTGAGCACCACCTACAATCTGGGTATCATCGTCTAATTAGAGCACTGTGCTTTTAATACTTGTGGAGCTACTTACTTGGGTAAAACTGGTAGAACTTTTTACGCAAGCATAGCTGACTAAGCACCAAGCAGTGTACATTCGAAGGATTCGAAGCACCACTTCATTGATCCTAATACAGGTCAAACATATATCCACTGTTATCTTAATGGTAAGAAATTTTCTGATAATTTAGATATTGTTTTGTTATTGAGGGAGGGTTCCGTCGAAAATTTAAATGAAAATTTATTTAACTGCTTCTATTACGCTTTTTCAGCAGCATGAATTTACGTAGGTGGTTCTTGTGACTTCTTTTGTGCTTTTAATTTGAGGTTATTAATAACAATTTATGTGTTTGGTCCTTACTTTGTCTATTATGGCATTTTATTAATTTGTTGAATTATTGCACAGTTTTGTTCTATACATTATGTATTGTTTGCTTCATAGTTTTAATTTTACATTGTAAACTTCTTTTTATATTTTATTATATTTAAATGTCATTTAATAGATTTCTTATAACTAATGATTCGACTCCAACCCTTGAGATTTTAATCTAAGAAAATTCCCCTGGGCGGGGATTCGAAACCAGGCCACCTCGGATTCGCATATTATATTAATTCAGAATGTTTTAAATCTAAAAACAGACCCTAAAGTAATCTTCCAATTTACTTTTATAGAAATTCACCTTCAACTATAAGATTGCTAAATAAAAAGTGTACAGGAATCTGTATCCAGAACATCCAAAGATACAGATCAAATGAGAGAAATTGTGAAAAAATCATTGACATAATACAGCGCTTTTAGTTTCAAAATTACTTTACAAAGAAATGCTTCAATAATACGACGAATTAATTTTTAATATATTAATAATTTATCCAATACAAAAAAAAAGAACAAACTTGCACCCAAAATATTAGATTATCTGGTTTTTAGTTGTCTAGTTTTGCAACGTTTTTAAGAACACTTTGACTTTGACTTTATCTCTATCAAACATTTATTGCGTTAAAGAAATGACAATGCATACGAAAGGGTGTTTTTGTTGTTTCCTACAGATAAATTTTACAAAATATTGCTCTCGTAAATGAATATTCGGCATGTTTCTATGCAATACTGAATTTCACGCACAATTTCTGATCCCTGTGGCAAAAAATAAACCCATATATAATTAATAAATTTAAAAAAAGAATTGATTATTAAAATAATTTATCTTTAAGATTAATTTACAATTAACGTAATAAAGGAAGTATACACTTTCAAAAAGATAATAGTATTGGTCTTAAAACATTCTTTGTTAATTAAAACGTTTTCGAATTTTAAACCGTCATCAGTTTTATACCTTACATGTTTGTATTAGAAATTAACTTAAACTACTTGGAAGAAGTTTTAATTAATTAACATTTTTTAATAATAATATTTCAATAGATTTTAAGTAAACATACTTTATTTTCTAATTTAAGTGATTGCAATGGGGGATACGAATGGATTAAAGGTATAAAGTTTGATTAAATTTAAACCAATCTGTAGATTTATTATATGTTATATAAGAATTTGTAACTGCACATTATATAAGTATTTTTGAAGAAAAATTGAAATATCTAAATAAAGAGTACTTTTACAAAATAAAAGGCTTATGAAGAAATGGGTTGATAAAATTTAGATAAATAACATGATGTAAAGTATAGAACAGTATATAAACTTTAGGACTTGGAATGGATAAAAATTGAAGTCGGCTTTTCGTTATTTTGACTAATAAAAATTATTTTCTTGCATACCATAAATAATTTTATGTTAAGGTCAAGCTACATTGCGATCAAATTTAAAATGGTGTAAAAATTCACAAGAAAATAAACAGACAGTTGTTAATTTTTCATTAAATACTTGATTCATTTTTCTGTTATTATAGATACCTGTATTTTATTTAATATACCTACTAGGTCTACAGTTAAGGATAGATGATGAACTAAATACAACCCAAATTCCTATAAAAGTGAAAATTGGCAGAGAGACCGTATATTTTCAAAAATAGTATCTTTGGCGGCGGAGCATGTTTTAAATAACATTTGTTCTAACTTG
The DNA here is from genome assembly GCA_033557685.1 of Sperchopsis tessellata. NCBI lineage: Eukaryota > Metazoa > Arthropoda > Insecta > Coleoptera > Hydrophilidae > Sperchopsis > Sperchopsis tessellata. Next base: position 17,633 of record JAWQRN010000559.1, read on the forward strand.
TAATAATGCAAGGAGTGAAAATTATGCCCAAGATAGTTCATGGCGAAGAGATTGAAGTCATTATGGAGAAACGATCTGAGAATATATCTTGAACATTAAACTAAATTGAAACAGGAAAATTACTGGTGAGAGGAATGGATAACGTGGGCATCCTGATGAACAAAAATATTTGCATAAATAAATAATGCCACGCATATATTATTCTAGCTTGTCGCCTTATGGTCTAGAGATAATGACCCTAACAAATAAAAGGGTAAACTATTAAAGAAGAAAGTGGGCAATAACAACATGGTGACCAATATAAATCGAAATGGCCGGAAAAAGACAGATGGTATAAATTAGGTACAGAGTAACCAAACTAGAAAATAATGTGAATGTTTGAGAAATACTTTTTTCTTGGAGTGGACATATAATGACTGAGATAGAAGATAGACCCATATTAAATATTTCAAAACAAAGTTTACTTTCAAAAATGAAATTAATATTTTTTTGGAAATACTTCTTAGCTTTGAGTATTTCCTAGAGCAATATGTAGCCCATCAAACTTTTAAAAAGCAAACAAAATATACTTAAAATAAATTTCATGATGCCTATAATTTAACTACATTTATGAGTTTGTGGATGAAGAACAGCAAAGTCGTTCCTCAAACAAATGAAGAAATGCAGTTACATAATGAAACACATATATTTTGTATGATAAATTTTTACACAGTCCATTTGTATCAGGCACTTAGTAAACAAGAAATAAGATTAATAAGATAGAAAATAGTTATTTATTTTAAACCAATCCCTACTTTCATAAATGGCGCCTTTGACATTTTTTATTTATTTCTCTTCAATTGAATGCTTGCAAAACATTTATTCCAATACAAGCAGCTTCAGAAAATAAGATACCATATTAGGAGTTTATCGGCAAAGTTATTATTTTTAATGGTTATATTGTGAAAAATACATTTTCTCACATCCACTTTACAAGTTCTATCGCACAACTTCATATGTTAAAATTGTCAATTTACCTGTCTACTTTAGTATCGAAAAGCAAATCAATATTTTTAAAATATTCCACTAGTAATGAAACAGCGGACTCCCTTCGTTACTATAAACATTATGCTACAATATATCGAAGTACTAGCAATTTACTACCTATAAACTTGTAATTTTATACATAATTTACAGTACCAATATAATGGAAAGCAGTGAGAATCACCATAACCATTTGCATATTATTTATAATTTTCTGATAATGCGAAACATAAAAGAAATTGGCACACGGCCGGTTGCCGGCATCTCCAGTGACAAACAAGGAGAATATAAAGAAAATTACTCGATGGATGCACTAGCCGACGCATTACAAAGCGTCTCTAATAACACGTCCACACTTGAACATTTCAGGGAAAATGACCATAACTATTTTCTAGAATGTTCGACATTTTATGATCGTAGAGCAATATACAATATGACACTGTTTCCGGTTGGAAAATGTGAAGAGCCAACAATAAGTGCCACACAGGCATATAGATGATAACCCTGGAAGTCTATTATAGGCACATATTAAAGCCTTTATACGGTTTCGTCTTGGAAATAACATTCATATAGATAATTGCCGTGGAAATCAATTACATTTAATATAATACTGTATTCAGTGCCGTCATTTCATAACTAGCTATACAGTGTAAATCTGGATCTGAAGTGAACACGACTTTAAACAAACATAAGTCAATTTATATTTTAAATTTAAAACCACTATAGAATAATAATTTATTCAAAACCTTCACTGAGACCCATCCCAACTTTGGTATCTTAAAAGTATTATCTACATTATTATTTTATCAGATTTGAAATGATAATTAATTTAATTTTAGCTCCATCTCATGAACGCTTTTGGTTGGTTTGGAGGTAAGGGTAAAAGGCTAAAACAATAGTGGTTTTGAACCAGTTTATAGAAATTTTAATAAATGCGTTTAAGCGCAAAATCGCATCCACATCTAATAAAGGAAGACATAGTAAAATAATTGTATCTCGAAGTGTAATATTATTGATATGGTATAATTTAAGCTGTATTTTACTAGCACATGCACCGATTTCAAGTTTTTTTTTGTTGTAAGATTTTTTACGACCTATAAAATGTGTATCACAAGTGAAGGAATGCTATTTGATATTTCATTGCAGTGGCTGAGGGTGAAGGGGTTGAACATAAAAAATATTTGACTGTGGTTTTTAACTTCCTCCTCGAAATCTGAATAAACATATTTGTTTAAGCCCAAGCTAGTAATTCAGCAGTATATTTTGCCCCCCCCCCTTAACTATTTTGTTAGAAGAGCTATAAAAAAGTTGAATACAAATGTTGTAGAGTTTCATCTATGTTGTATTTAAATACTACTAAAAAACGATTGCCTGCATATTTAATATGATATAAGAAAAGAGGTGATTTTTTAAAGGGAACCCCCGACATATTTTTACATTTTCTTTTAGATCCTTTTTTCTGATTTCAAATATATACGATTTGATAAGTCTAGCTGTAATACTTTTTGTCATATGCTCTAAATATGCATTATTTTAAAGCTTGTTACTGATATATGTGTAGTAAGTTTTGGCTGATGATCTATGACAACATTGTTTCTTTACTACCATTGTTGTTATTTGACATTTGTCAATATTATTTCATCAAAATGGTTCATATATAAGCAGACAAGTTTGAAATATTTTCCTTTATTTAAAACACAATAAAAATAAGAAAGCTGCAAGAAAAAAGTATATAATATTATACCCAAATCGCCCAGCTCCCAGCGAAAACACATTTTTGAATACTTATAGAAATGTGAGAGATACTTACAGTCTTAAAAGAAAAAGCCGTAGTACTAGAGCAAACGAGATTGAAGATCTCTATATTTTGATTCATATTGAAGGTAACTAGGGTATAAATTACTCATATAAAGAATAAAACTATAATTAATTGTAAAGTTTTCGCATTGCTAGTTTAAACATTTATTTTAAAACAAAGTCTTTCTGAGTAGAATTTTTATTCTGATATCCGTATGAGAATTGCCGTTTTGAGATGTTTGACCATATAAATAATTTGTTTTAGAACTAAACTAATTTACGTGCTGCTTCACGTGTAACTCAAATAAGTTATTCAACAATTCAATGAAAGTTAAAAAAAACATGAATATTGGCCTTACAAATTATTATCGGTTCAGATCCAAAGCGGAAAAGATTGGAAATTTTTCAGCAAATGTTCCCAAGACTGGAAGACCCTAACTTGTTCAAACGCATTATATGGATGAATGAATCGTTTTCCACAACAGAAAAAATAGACGTTCGTATGAGAACAAAAATCAACGAAAAAGAACAGTTGTACAATTCCGGTAGAAAATCTATTAAAGTTTGGTGTGGTATTTTCCTAAATACAATCGTAGGGCATATATTTTTAATTATTACTTAACACGGGAAACATATCTAGAAATGATTCTTCCAGAGGTAGGGCAGCTTTTAGATCAACAGTTTTCTGCGGAGGAGCTTCATCACATAATTTAGCACACCACATATTATTTTGGAGGTTAGGGATTGGTCAATATGACGTTTGGATTGGTAATGGCGGGCCCATTCTATAGTCATACACCTTTGGATGCATTTTTGTACGGATTTTTAAGGGACAAAGTTAATAATAATTTTAATCAGAGTGTTGAAACTATTAAGAATAAGATGAGGGGAGAAATTTATGAATTAAACTGGGACAACAATAACGCTGTTTCAAATTGCCTACACAATTTAAGAAGAATATATGAACTTTGTGATTTTAATAATGGTGGCAATTTTGTACAATTTTTATAGATTATATACTCTCTAAGACTGTTCTAATATCTCAAATTTCTTTAAGTATTAAGAAATGTGTTTTCATTGGGAGCTGGGCGATTTAGCTTTTTCCATATTTATTGTTTTTGAAATAAAGCTAAAATACTTCAAACTTTTCGGCTTCTATGTAACTCATTCTGATGAGATAATACTAATAAACGTCATACAACCACAATGGTAATAAAGAAACAATGTTGTCATAAATCATCAGCAAAAGCATATGCAGAGCATTTTCAAGGTTCAATATGTCAAAAACTATTGTAGCTAGATAGAAAAAAATCAGAAGAAAAGGATCCATAATAAAATATAAAAATATACAGGTTGTTCCCTGTAAAAAAATTACCTCAATTGTTATATTACGTGACCTATACAGTCAGTTGTTTTCTAGGTAGTAGTTGAAAAAATATAGATAAAACTCTTCAACTTTTGTATTCAACTTTTTTTATAACTCTTATAATAAAAGAGTTAAGGGGGATGGGTCAAAATGTAGTGAATCACCCTCTACCTGTCATTGTGCGTGGTGGCCCACTTTACGGTCGCACACCCCTCACCGACACCACTGAAGGTTGTTATTGTCCTTTCAGGTAGTCTTGTCTTGTATTTCTAACAGTGAACATGCTGTTTAAAACAGGAGCAGGCGCAGTTTAATTTTTTCTTTCTTCAAAAGTAAGGTGATCATTCAAGTTATAAGTTATAAGTAGTGGTCAAATCAATAAGGTCATAACAATATTTTTTCTTAAAATCATGTCTACTAACGGTTACTCTTCGAGCAATAACGGTTTTTTTTTTCATCAATTTTACACTTTAGGCACACCAATTATAGTTCTTTCTATACCGACTATTATTTTCTGCTCTACTTTTCATTTATCTTCATTTCATCTGTTTAATATTTTATATTTAAGTACGTAGGTGAAAAGATAATGAAGTTAATGATTTTTGCAAGCAAACTATATTTAGTCCATTAAACTTTAAACAGACAGTGTGTTTATTACGACAAATGAAATAATTATTATGAAGGTTGTCTTTTCCTTGTCACGTATAAGCCATTCAGTTGGCAATCGAATCGAAAGAGTTTTCTTAGAAATTGTCGACGATCTATTAATTAACGTTATCATACGAGAAGTTAGGTCCCTAGTGTCTATGAATAAATAACTTATTGATAAAGAAAACATGGTGAGGTTAGAATGTGTGTTGACTGTAAAAAGTAATTTATATAAAAAATATTTTACGTTTTCCTAAAATTGATGACTATATGGCTAAATTTAAGGATTGTTTGAAGTTGAACAGATCGACTCATAGCCAGAGTGTGTTACAATATCTTTACAACTGACCTTTTTAAATGACTTATCATTGTTTTAGTACAAAAATAATAAAATTTTAGACAACTTAATGTTTTTATGGCTACTGTATATATTTCGATAGATAGTTAAATCCCCTCTTCTGACAGGAACGAAGTCTTAAAGTGATAAAATGTTATACTAAAATTATTTCAAAATGCTCATTACTTTCTTTCAGTACTTCCCCGAAAGATATAATATTTATGTCTTGAAATTACCTTCCACAACATACAGTTATGAGAGTGCAAAATAAGCTGTGAAAAAGTTCCCAGTGCCATAAGGCTTTTGATATTAGTTAAATCTTAGGTCTAATAAATGAATTGGTAAGCCCTACCTTAAAACTTTAGCATGTCTTAAGCAAACGATACAATCATGGCGAGGCCCAGCTTAGCAGTCTATAATACTGTTTTTTTTTTAAATTAAATGATGTACCGAACAAAATTAAGCTTGGAAGGATTTTTGTCCAAAGGCAAATTGAGAATACTCTAGACCGAATGCAAATCAGTTGACAAATGTATAAAGAAGAGTTATTTGGTTGAATAAAAAAAATGTATATTATATTTGATAGGTGTATGATTTATGTTAATTTCAAATTTCAATTCTTTACGGTAACTTGAACTAAAATGGAGTTTATTCTCTAAACTGTTAGATAGATTTTTTCTCTATGATATGACCCTGAAAATCCTTTGGATAGTCATAGCATAGTTTAAGTCTGTTCCATAAAATAGGGTACGTTCAATAAGTGCTGCATTATATATGTAAGTTATTATTGGTTAAGAATGTATATAGGATTTTCTATACATTAAAATTGTTAGTGTTAAGAAGGATATTGATGGAAGTGGGAAACTACGTTTTCCTTTGTACAGGTGAGTCATTAGTTTCTTTTGGTGCATGTGGATGTAGATGGACAAGAGAAAAATACGTGGTAAAGGTCAGCTATTATCAGTCGATCTTAAATAAGTTCGAAGGAAAACATCCATAGCCTAGTCATGCTTGTAAAGAATTTTCTTGAGATCGGATGGTTTTGATGCCATGGTTTTGAATCTATTCGGTTTACAATTAAGAGATTGTGATATCTCGATTTTTCACAGAATTGTTTCCACAGTATCGACCAATTTAGTTTTAACTGCGATTTTGCAACAGAACATAAGTCACAAAAGGGAAACAGAGGCTGATAGATATTATTTCATTCACGTGGATCCCTGCACGTCCTTTGACCCACACAAATATGCTTTTAGAACTAACTGAGAATCAGACAGTGGTAGAAAGTTAATGGTAGCATAAGGATACTGTTTTCCTAGTGACTATTGTGCAAGTCGAAAATAATTATTATTGATATTTTCTTTCTACTGAATCCTAATATTAAGGAATACATTTTGGGAATTTTTGATATAAAAACATGTAATTTCTCGAATAGGAACTGTTATATATAACAAATATAATTGAATACAAGTGGAGAAGATTTTGAGAAAAATATGTCTATTTAAATTTCAAGGAGGAAATTGAAAACCATAGTCGTTTTTTATGGCGTAAACATTCTATATACATTTATAAGATTAAAACTAGAAATAGTTGTATGCGCTTGTAAAATACATTCTAAAATTATAACATTTCAATAATATTACTCTTAGACACAAACTTATTTATAATATGTTCAAAATATGTTCCTTTATTAGACGTGGATACGATGTTTAATTAAATACCCAAATTCGTTTATGAGATAAAGCTCAAATTAAAATATTTTCCTATTGAAATCTGATAATATAATAATATAGATAATGCTATTAAGATTTTCAAGTTGAGATGGCTAGCAGTGAAGATGTCGAACAAAACTATTATTCGACAGTGATCTTATAATATAAATTGTCCTGCGTTGTTCAAAATCGTGGCCACATAAGGTCCAGATTTACACTGAGTTAATAAGACAGCTTAAGAAGTAATTTTATTAATGTTGGGTTTTAACTTTTTTTGTTTTGTAAATAATTCTATTAAAAGTATAAATTTACGTTTGAACGTAATGCACATACGTTTAATGACAAAAATATGTATTATTGTCAATAATAGAAAATTATGTAACGAGAAACTAGTATGAATTAAATTATGAAGAAAAGTAAAACTATCGTATACATAGTTACTACTTGAATAACTAGCCCGAAATATGTAGTCAATATAATAGACAACGATAGTTATGCTATTATCGACATGTCTGGTTTTCATCACAAACAGCGTTTTTATAATTGGATTTCATCTAGTGATAATAGGAAGCCGTGCATCATACTTTTTAAATTATTATAATCTGATTCCAAATTCCAAATAGAAATGAGTAATAAAAGGAAAAACCCAAAAAGTTAGAAATATAACTACTCACTGAGTTATGATTAAGTAAAGATATATCATAAGTCAGTGTACTGACAAAATCGGACTATGTTTATAATGATAATGTATGTTACATAAGCATAATATTTGAGACAAGTAATCTATTTTCGAAAATGTATGTCTCTGTTAACACCCCAGATGAAATCGTTCCACGAGTACATGGAGTATGATATCATAGTCGATCTATAATCATTGCGTTCATGTATTGATTACCATTATTGACGAGGACTTCTGATCTCGATTCACTAATGGATGTAATTTGGTACAGAGGTCGATATTATTCAGTACGCGGATGACATTTCGAGCTATCTTTCGGGAGATAATAATAACTCTCTGGTTTACAGAATGAACGAAACATTGTTTCGGAAATTGGCTGGATAAATTGGGCCTTAAAATGAATCTGTCTAATTCGGTGGCGGATTTTTAGGGGACAATGGGGCCAACATCTTTCTCGTGATATTATTTGTAGCCAGGAGGTAATTAAGTGATTGGATATTGTAACGTACCAGGGCAACCGGATCAACGAGAGATCAAACTGTAAATCTAACATTGACAGAAATGTTAAAAAGCTTTTTAGGATCTAAATCTTCTCAAGGGTATTGCTGGTGTTAGGTGGGGTATGGCTCCCGGGACCTTGAAGCTGATTTAGGTCCATCAGGTCTCACCTGGATTACTCAACCTTGGCTATGTGGCCGATTTCCAAAACCAACTTTGTAATTTTGGATATAATTAGATAGTTTGCCCCCCCCCTCCTTAAAACACTGATGGGATGTATGAAGTCTACGACCTGCATGGACATTCTTTCTAAGTGAGGTGACTTCGGACTTCGGTTCCTTTGACTAGCTGTTAGATTGCTGGTCAAAAACATGTCCGCTTAAAATAGTCCATTTATAGAGAGAGTTGGTAAAATAAATAATCTTATTAGATTCCGTTCATAATGGTCTCGTAAACAGGGACATCCCTTAGTTGAGGATCTGGAGATAATTTTGGAAGTTGAGGCTCCACTGCTTTTATACTGACTGGTCTACTCAGGTTGTAAATTATTCGAATGTGGTGAATCTGGGTCTTCGAAAAGATAACGACATAAGCCCTACGATATCAAATTATTTCTTTATATCTAGAGTCGTTTTGATGGGTATTGGAATATGCTCTACTTCTGCTGGCATTACGCTGAATTTATGGCGATCCTACATTGTATAATTCACATAGTTGCAAAAAATATCCTTCAGTTCATCAAATGTTCATATTCCTATTCGGCGGTATAAAGAATCAGTATATTCATATTTATTTTTATTAAAAAACTACTTAAAGAATCAAATAAAAAAATCAAGATATCAAAATCGCCTGGATCCTTGGTCATCAGTGAATTGAGGATAACTGTGTAGAAGATTATCTTGCGAACAAGGCCATATAATCTGATGACATCTAAAATTACAAATTAACTCAACCTGATCTACTGAACATTTTAAAGGAGGAAGTTTGGGGCAGATAGATGCGATATTGGTTAGAAGCCCTGAAATTTAAGGATGGTTGATACATACAAATTGAGAAAACCCAGAAAAATTTCATGGTTCAAGTCTATCAGATTTACTGATAGAGCTAATATTGTCACAACAGGGCTACAGCCTACCTATTCAGAATTGGAATTTCTGATTCCCCATTGCGTGAATGTGGAGATCGTCAAGATACATATTACATACTGATGACCTGTCCCAGCAGGGCTTCGCCGACCAGAGAGTTTCTAAAAACATAACATGCATCCTTCGACCATTCACGTCAAAATTATAGGTTTTTTATTTTAAAGTCGAACTGCTTTATATGCTTGTAGTGCTGGATTGATGCATGACATATATACATATATATATATACATATATATATATATATATATATATATATATATATATATATATATATATATGGCAAGTAAAAAAAAAACAGACACACTCCAGGTTTAAACAGACAAAAGCGACAATCAAAACAACTTTAATACTTACTTTGAATTTAAATTATTAATATAATGAACATTGTTATAAAATATAATATCACTAAAAATGTCGTTCATGAAAATATTTCACAGGGATAGAAAGAATACAAATTATTAAATTTCTTGAAGTTTATGTCTCTTATACTACATCTTTCTAGAGCTAATATTCATTCAATTACTATGTAAATGTTAAACTGTCTTATGCACTAATAAAGCTTCAATATTGCTCCAAAACGTTTACATAATTAGTTCAAGTCTATACGATCTTTAAGTACCGAACCTCATTTTAATAAACAATAAAGAAGATAGTTTAGTGGTCACAAAAGTCAGTCGACAAGACTCGATTACGGTGTTCTTTTATGTTATCTGTTCAGTGCAGCTCAGGAATCTCCTTAATTATGGTTATTTCTCTTTGTTATTTCGTGTTCCCATTTTCAAAACAACTCACCTAAATAACTAAGACCAAATTAAACCTGTTCACTTTACAACAAATCGTAGTCTAGTACATAAATCTCCGATTAAAGGACCTACCAAAAAGTGAACGAAGGCTGAAGAAAGAGATGGAGAGAAATGAAAAACATATTATGTTAACTCAGTAGAAAATGAATACTAATTAGGGATATAAATATTACTTAATTAGTAGTAAAGCAGGCTCATAGTAGGTTTTTGATGTTTTATTGTAAATGAAAATAATGGCAATAAAGAACAAGTACTGCCTGCCGCTAATGTGTGAGAACTAAATTTTATTAAAAATTGTTTTTTACGACAGTAATAATATTAATTATCGGTAGGAATTATTATAATTTACACCGTTTACATCCTTATTTGTGAAACAAAAGCTAATTTGATCTCTTTAAAAATATATACTTATGTAAAAGGAGATAAGAGATGCGTTATTTTTTTAAGCTCAAAAGCAAACAATTTTTTACACTAAAACAAAATAAAAAGCATTGAAAAAGGTATAATAAACGAAAAATAAGAACAAGTATATATAAAGTGTTCCTTAATTAAGAATTTGTTGCTTCCTTGGCCGTACATAAATGTGTAATTTTAATATTTGATTTTAATCAAATATCAATACGCGGGAAACAGCTAATTACCATCTATAGCAGTACTGATGACGTCTTAATGACAGAAACACGTGTCCACTGAATTTAGTTTGTTACCATCATTTTGCAGTGCGTAGTTCATTTCTGTATTCAATATATCGACTTGGCCGGTTTGCTTGA